>JAVIAB010000108.1:24882753-25155253 GCA_032433765.1 Megaustenia siamemsis | reverse complement strand
ATTAAAAAAACACCCACACTTCAAGTTACATGCCATGAAAAATGCTAGAAGATGAGATAAGCAAGAAATCTTCTACGACAACTGTCATGAGAAATGATAAGAAAAGCTAAAATTGTAAGATAAATGTCAAAGGAAAGTATGGAAAATGAAAACAAACCAAACTTTTATTTGTTCTCTACAACGAAAACGTTAAATTTGTTAATACACGATATGGACGTTTTTATGGCTTGACATTTCAACTTCTCTTAAAGCTTGTTTATTATTTATTTTTATTTAAATAGCTCATTAATCATTTAGAAACTTTCAAAAGCCCTACATCAGTCTGTAAATATGTTTTAAAAACTGTTATTAATTATGATGAATCGATTAACACTGATTCCCATTGTTTCCAGATACCGCCAGCAATGAAGGGATCAAGACTGATTGCCTCCGCTGTCCTACTTATCACAATCGCAACAGCCAGCATTGAGGCAAAGAGCGTCGTGTTTGTCCCGCCTCCTAGCACCAGCTACATCGTCTACCACACAAACGTAGCTGGGGCGCTGGCCAGCATGGGGCATGACGTGTGGATTAGCGTGCCCCATTTTCTGATGTCAAAGAACTTGGTTAAAGACAAGAACGTTAAAGTTATCGAATACGGGGAATATCTGGGAGACTTTGAAACAAGGGTCTTTCGCACCTCTCGGCTGTACGACAGTTTCTGGGATGACGATACAACTCCAGAAGTAGCCAGAATCTATTCGTATTGTTCAGAATATACAAAAGCAGCTCGTCAAATTCTTACTGACAAACTCTTTCTTGACAAGATAAAACAAATAAAGCCCCATTTGATTGTTGTGGAGTCAATAATATTCAACATGAACATGATAGTGCTGCCGTACATGTTTGACATTCCATACGCCCTCATTGGAACAGTCCATGACATAGTCCAATCCAAAGTTCCATTCAGCCCTGCTATTCCAATGTCCCCTCTCGATCAAAGTGACAGGATGTCATTCTTCGAAAGGCTAAAATCGTTTCTATTCTACATAGCTCGAATTCCTATTGACTTCTGTCACGACAGCAGCTTGGTCTCCACATTTGCCCCACACAAACCATACAAGTCTATCAATGATCTGGCTGCTGACTCTGAACTTTTCATTGCTGAAATTGATCACATCTTGGATTACCCTCGAGTCACATTACCAAACACAAAATTGGTTGGTGGATCTTCAGCATCTGCAGTTAAACCATTGGTTGGAGAGTTCAAACAGTTTGTAGAAAACTCAAAAAATGGAATTGTTGTAATTTCCTTTGGGGGGCATGTAATCAAAATCCCCACACACATCGCGACTAAATTTATTTCAGCTTTCAAACAACTCGACCTGAATGTAGTGTGGCGAGTAAACATTACCTCCCCTGATCCCAGCCGTATCCTCACGTCAAAGTGGATCCCACAGAACGACCTATTAGGAAACAATAAGACCAGACTCTTCATCTCCCACTGTGGGAAGAATGGCCAGTACGAGGCTCTGTTCCACGCAGTGCCCATCCTTTGCCTTCCAATTTTTGGAGACCAATTTTATAACTCTAAGAGAATTCAAATTAAAGAGCTCGGCCTCAGGGCTGATATGAGAAAAATTAGCGCCGACGAGCTGGCAGCCATGATAAAAGAAATAGTTTACGAGAGTAAATACACCTCAAACATGAAAAAAGCTTCCCGTCTTTATCGAGAGCTTTATAAAGTCCCAATGAAGGAAGCAGCCTTCTGGTTAGATCATGTGATGGAATATGGCGGAGCATATATGAGGGCGACTACACAGCAGATGCCCTGGTACCAGATCTTTGCTTTAGACATCCTAGCTTTCCTTACCGGTGTCATCATTTTAGTTTTATTATTTCTTTATATACTTATCAAACAGTGCTACAGATGTTGGAGGATTCAAAGCACAATGAAAGCCAAAGAAGAATAAACAAAAACATTATCCAAAGCGGCCGAGATTTCTATGTAGCGACCAAACAGAGAGAGCGCAACAATCGGAAGAGTCCATATCTTTTTAACTTTGTTTTTCAAATCTAGCTCCACATCAGTCAAGTCTTTGAATTAAATTTCTGGTGTCAAGAATGTAGTACTTAAGTCCATGTGTCTTCATTTGTCAGGGGCCGAGAAGTTGTCCAGACTATGTTTTCAATGTTTCTACTGTTTCCAATCAGGACATCCTTGGTATTTCTTTCTTTCGACTTCACGCTTGAGGAAACGTCCGATTCAGCTTCAACGTTGACCTGTTATCAAGAGTTTGTTCCCTTTTACCCCTTTGGCACTTTTAAATAAACGCTCATTTATTTTGGGCAAATTCTTCTGCAACTCGTCTTTCTGTAGGCTGCTTGAAGTGTTGAAGTTAGTGTTGTCTCCAGTATTCAGATCTACACAACAGCACTGAAAAGTTGGCAATTCTTGTATAACTTTAGTTTAGTTTTAGTGATGCACGTGCATATCTCAAAAAATTGTCTCCACTTGTATTTAGCAAACTAGTCTAGCCTTTTGTTGATCTAGACAATAAAGACATATAGATTTCTGAAGATTTAACACCTGGGTTTCCTAAGCTTTCCAGATATGCGAAATGTATTTCTATTCTGGCCTTTTTGCTCTCTATTTTGTTTATATGTAATAAACAAAAACTATCCAAACAATTGTGTTCTTTGTTGACTCTACTTGCCTTCCTCACGTGTAATTTATCTGAGTAATTTATATCTCGAAGTTGATCTTGGTCTCCAACTTTCATCTGTAAGTGTTTCTAACTCTTTTTTGCTTTTTTTTTTTTTTCCTACGAGGTTCAAGTTTTTGGGGAGGTCTATTCTAACAAATGCCTGCTTCATGTTCGTGCTCGGGCACGCGCGTGTAAGAGGTAATGAGCGTGCTGGTAGACTTGCTAGTTTGGCTGGAGTTAAGTGCGGAAGTTCAATGACCGCATCGACAACATGAATGCCTTCATGGATCCTGGAAGAAAAAAAAAACAACTTAAAAATCCGCACGCATGAACAGACTACACGAATAGCATGTCAAGGTTGGAGATTTGAGAGAGGAGCGCTAAGTTGGAATCTAAAGAAGACATGTGAACCAAACACAGCAACGGTGTCGATTGTCGCTCGCGTTGATGGATATATATCGGAAGAGATGTGAGCACTTAAGGACTTATCCGATACGCAATGAGTATGCGCTTGTCGACTAGAAATACTTTCTCGTGTGTATGCTGCATGTGAGAACAAGTCTAGAGATACTTTCTCGTGTGTGGGCTGCATGTGAGAGCCAGTCTAGAGATACTTTCTCGTGTGTGGGCTGCATGTGAGAACCAGTCTAGAGATACTTTCTGATGACTTCAAATGCTTGTGACTTATCCATCCCCTCATTTTTTGCTCACTGTAGGTTGATTTGTTCTTGTTACAGAGGGTACAGACAATTTACATGCGTCCTAAAAGGGACTTCATTAAAGAGAAGAAAGTCAAAATAAAATCAGAGATCACTTATATACTTCCTTGAAGACTTTACCAGCTATTCTATACGTCCATAATTATCCTACTTTCGGTCATTCCTAGTACTGTACATCATTCCAACCACATTTGGAGCGATCAATTTTGTTTCCCTAGTAATCTTTAACTTTACGAAAGTGAAATCGAGAACGTAGTCCTTTTGAAGCCAACAAGTTATTTATTTGAAAAAAAAAATCGTATTAATTAAAAAAAAAAAAACACCTCTCATTAAAAAAAATTATACAACCAAAAAAACAAATTTGTGGGCGCCCTGGTAGGTACTCTGCTTATGATATCTTTTGCATAATATACATTTATTATATAATAAATAGTCTACACTAAACTAAACTAAACGAAACTAAACTAAACTAAACTAAACTAAACTAAACTAAATAGCAGAGCATGGCATGGCATGGCACGGCATGGCACGGTACAGTACTGTACAGTACGACACAACATGGCTTGACATGGCATAGTATAGCATAGCATGACATGGTATATTGTAGTGTAGTGTAGTGTAGTGTAGTGTAGTGTAGTGTAGTGTAGTGTAGTGTAGTGTAGTGTAGTGTAGTGTAGTGTAGTGTAGTGCAATGCAGTGCAGTGAAGTTTGTAGTGTAGTGTAGTGTAGTGTAGTGTAGTGTAGTGTAGTGTAGTGTAGTGTAGTGTAGTGTAGTGTAGTGTAGTGTAGTGTAGTGCAATGCAGTGCAGTGAAGTTTGTAGTGTAGTGTAGTGTAGTGTAGTGTAGTGTAGTGTAGTGTAGTGTAGTGTAGTGTAGTGTAGTGTAGTGCAGTGTAGTGTAGTGTAGTGTAGTGTAGTGCAGTGCAGTGCAGTGAAGTTTGTAGTGTAGTATAGTGTAGTGTAATGTAGTGTAGTGTATTGTAGTATAGTGTAGTGTAATGTAATGTAGTGTAGTGTAGTGTAGTGTAGTGCAGTGCAGTGAAGTTTGTAGTGTAGTATAGTGTAGCGTAATGTATTGTAGTGTATTGTAGTATAGTGTAGTGTAGTGTAGTGTAGTGTAGTGTAGTGTAGTGTAGTGTAGTGTAGTGTAGTGTAGTGTAGTGTAGTGTAGTGTAGTGTAGTGTAGTTGAGAATATCATTGAATAGCATAGCCCTGCACAGTATAGTATCGTATTATAAAATAATATAATATGATTTTTTTAAATAGCCACATGAAAATATATGGTCAGATGAATACAGTCACACAACATGAAAAGATCATTAATGGTTAATGACCTTGTACGGTAAAAGATCAACGGATGAACTGTTTCATGGCACTCAATATCGGGGGTTATTGAAGGACACGATATCCAACACCTCTTGAAATGGACCATGAATGAATGACTTTTCGATCTTAAAACGTCATTTTAAACCTAAAATAAATACATAAATAGCATAGAAATCACTTTAAACCGCATTTCACACATTTGAGTAAAGAAACAGTTCACCTGCCGAGTCTAAATATGCTTCAGGCATCCGCTGTGCAAATTTAAAATTGAAAGGCCGGAACAATGAAACAGAGAACATCAGTCAGTTGTCCAGTTAAAATGTTGATACTGGTGGGGTTACTGGTAACGTGGGCATTTTAATATAATGTGGGATGATGTTATTTTAGATAATTGAG
The DNA here is from genome assembly GCA_032433765.1 of Megaustenia siamemsis. Lineage (NCBI taxonomy): Eukaryota > Metazoa > Mollusca > Gastropoda > Stylommatophora > Ariophantidae > Megaustenia > Megaustenia siamemsis. The sequence continues at coordinate 25,150,125 of JAVIAB010000108.1, read as the reverse complement.
TGGATTAAAAATACAGCAAAGTGTACAACCTTAATCTAAATATAAATTAAACTATATCCGATGACAAAGTAGAAAATCAATCAAATCACCATCCACAATGAAGACCATGAAATTGTAATAAATTAATATATAAATATTAATAAATAATTATATCTGTGGTTTGTAATAATAAAACAACAACGGAGAATGCAAGAAGGAGATAAAACAAAGAAGACTAGCAATAGTAATTCAAATATTAGGTGCCATGAAGAACATATGACACAATACCAACAAGATACGAAGAAATAAAACTACTGAGGACAAGTTGGCTATTTTATCGACAGCAGCATATGTTGCAAATTATGTACAATCTCGCAAGCAGCAATGAGGAAAATTGGTTAATTCGAAACAAAATACTACAGATAACGTCTTAGGATACATTTAATAGTGAAAATGAGCAATGAATACACAATCAACAATATCTTGCAGAAGAAATTAAAATACTACGGCCACGCCAATAGACGCAATGGGCTGGAAACAACAATAATAGAAGGCGTGGTTCCTGGAAGACGAGACTGACTAAGAAGAATGTTATTTCTAGAAATAAAAACGACCTTAAGCTTGACAGTAGGGAGCCGCGATAGCTCAGTGGTTAGTGAACTAGACTACAAAGGACAAGAGGTAGGGTTCTATCCCAACCGACGGCTTCCGGGTTCACCCAGCCTTAAATAGGTACCTGACTTTTTCTAGGAAAGTAAAGCGACACGGGCGTAATACTGACCACATTACCCCAAAAATTATTATGAAGGTCTGTAAAATGTATGGCCACATACACTATATTCCCTACACGCCACTTGCCGTGACGGGGCTCGTTACTTTTTTGTTTTGTTTTTAAAGCTTGACAGTCGAGGAAGTGAGAGATCTGGATAGAGGCAGAGATCTCCCAGGTGGACTGTCATGAAAACAACGTTTTACAAAGGACACAAAATCCGATTGTGTTTATGTTAATGTATGTGGTTATTTGGGAGCCGCGATAGCTCAGTCCTTAATGAACTGGACTACAAAGGACAAGAGGTAGGGTTCGATCCCAACGGATGGCTTCCGGGTTCACCCAGCCTTAAATGGGTACCGATTTTTTTTCTGGGAAAAGTAAAGTGGCACGGGCGTAATACCGACCACATTACCCCAAAAACCATGTGCTGAAGGTCTGTAAAATTTATTGTCACTAACACCATATTCCCTATACGCCACTTGGCGTGACGGGTGTACTTTACTTTTACTTTACTTATGTGGTTATGTCCCTTGGTCTACATTCATCATCATCATCATCATATTCCATACAGGTTGGCGTAGGCGATCATGTCCTTCCACAATTTTCTATCCACAGTGCATCGTATCAGTTCTGTTGTTGACTGTTTTTCATACCATGACACCAAGCTATCCAGTATTTTCTCTCTTTCTCGTCCGCGATGTCTCTTTCCTCTTATTTTGCCAATTGTAACCAAGTATTCCAATGTCTACATTAGCAACACCAAATTTCAGATAAAAGGAGTGAATAGAGTCAGGCGTGGGCATGAGCTAGCTCTGACGGCCTCAGCTATGACCAATCAGTTCTGACACCGTGCAACATTATAACCCAATAGATGTCCTACTATAAAATGAGGTATCAAGTATTAAAACCTTACAAGCAGAGAGAATCGATCAAAATGTGCTCCTCTGGCGTGTCCCCATCACAAAGTCGTACAGAATCCTGTGTGCCAATATATCCAAGAGCTGTTCTAGAGATAGCATTCCTACCAAGGATCACCCAAGCTGAACAGGTTGCTTGCTTGTTTGCGTTCGCCCGATGACTAAAGTATTCTAGAGTATTCTAGTAGACTACAGAATTACTCTTCGTCATCCGCCCTTAAAAGGACGTTAAGTGGATGTGTCTACGTTGAGTTGTGGTTTATAGTATAACTGATATTTGCGCCTTTCGGCCCAACACATCCGACCTCAGCACGGCTGAACAGGTTAAAAGGCTGGGACCCAAGACACACAATTCTTGAGACCGTGTGCACTCGCCTGCATGCCTATCATAACAATAATTATCACCACGATGACGTCACAATCTGTATGAAAGTTAATGCTCATCCCATGGAGCTAAGCCAGGCGACAAAAGTGTCCATTCAATGCTACTAATGTTGGTGCCAATTCTCTGTCTTGTGGAGCCAAGGCTCAAAGAGAATGGACAAGAGCTGTTGACCAAGCACCAGATGGTGGAACAGAGTTTGTTTTCCATCAAACGTTTCAAGATTTATGTTTAGAGACTGATTAACTTCAGCTCTCTAATGTAGATGGCTGAGTTAACTGGATGTTCCATTTAACATTTTCGCGACGGTGATACAGAGTTCGTGCGCCTGGCAATGGTTCTTTTTGGCGAATCAAATGGTATGAATACAACTTTCCCAGTGAAATCGATTCGTGTGTTACATCACGACTTTGGGTACCTTTGGGTACCGTACTGAATGCGTTCAATTTGACGTTCAATAATCGTCGTTGGATTTGTTCGGCTTCTATTACTTTTAGCTCCTCAATCGTTCGCCAAGGCAACCGAATGTTCCACTTTAAGTATTCTGCGCTGTGTTAAATAAGTATATATATATATATCCTTTCTACGTTGTTCAGAAGCGACATGCTTCAGTATTTTGAGCAATCTCGTTTGCTTCCTTTGTTTTTCCAGAGTAGTATTGTTATTTCCTGCTGCCAATGATGGGGTGCAGCTTATTGAGCCCATGCTGCATTCAAGATTCTATGTGGCCATCACATACAGCTTCGCTCTGCTACTTGGATTTTTCTGCTGATAGCCCATCCGCTCCAGGTACTTTATATTTATTTAGGTTACTGTTCTACAGCAGTCGGTTAAGAAACTGTAGATTATGTGGTAAAAGTGACAGAAAGCGTGTTTCTAATGGTTATATATTTTTAAAAAGTTGTGTAAAGTCTTCTATTCAAGAATAAGGATAAGATTAGATAAATACTTCTAAATCATAACCATCTAAAAAGTTATAGTTAGACCGTAAAAGATCACATTTTTCCGTTTCCAAGATGGTGGAACTAGTTCACCTTCTTTCGATCGCTACAGAAAGTGCACTTAGGGTCTGATTAATTTCGGTTCTCCGTTGCACTTTTCTGCGTTAAAGTCAAAATGATGTTCTACTTAACACATCTGCGCCGATGAAGCGGGGTTGTACGCACGGCAATATTTCTTTTTGACAATTCAAGTGTTGTGAATGCGACCTTCCACCGGCTAGAACCAAAGATCGCTTGTGACAACTAGCGATCTAGCACGTAGGGAAACATCTCCGGGCTACCACTAACATGTGTATTTTAGTTAAGTCTTTAACTTACGACTGACTCAGCAGGTCTGTAAGGAATAAACGTTTCTATGCTGAAAGATATCACAGATTCCAACTGAAGGTCTCTGGGTAACCTTCTTCCCATAAACTTAGAGGCTAATGCCACGGCCACCGAAGGACATAGTTGGATCACTTTACGGGACGATACATAACTCAATGCTCGTAAGATGAATATGAAAGCTGCAACATAATAATCACCAATGGCCTCAAATAATTGTAAGATGATCCTTATTTACATAGTACAATTAAAGAAAATGGAACCCCCAAGGAAAAAGACAAAGAGGGAGACCAAGATATTCTTGGAGAAGACAGATGGAAGCAGAGATGAAGATGATGGAGAGGACATGGTATAATCTTAACAGAATAGCAAGAAACAGAAAGCCATGGAAAGTGTTTGTCGAAGACCTATGCTCCACAGAGGGTTGAAAAGGTAGAAGAAGAAAACAATTAAAGAGCATTAAAAAAACAAAAACTATATAATCATTATTCCTGTAGGGGTTGTAGTTCTCTCCCCTTTATCTTATACTCTTGATCACATTGTAAAAAGTTCTAGAAGCTGTTCTTTTGTTTTCTGCTAATTACTCTTCAAAGTGCTCCCAAGATTCAGGATTCATATTCTTGAACTTCCTATTGGTTTCTCTGCTTTATAATTTACATAATCTGCATCTCTCTTTCATTTCATCCAAATTTGATTTATAATTATATACATATGCTTTGTAGAGCCAGTTATAACATATGGAAGTGAATCATAGACAATAGGACAATAAATAAGAAAATCACTGGAGTCTGTTGAAATGTGGTTTTATAGAAGAATGTTGAGAATACCATGGAGAGCTAAGAAGAGTAACGAAAACGTTCTGAAAGATGCCAAAGCAAAAAGTTAGCTAATTTCCAATATTAGGAAGAAAAAAATATTATTTTTTGGTCATGTAATGAGAAGAGAACAGCGGGAATATGTTGTAACAACGGGGAAAATTAAGGGACGAAGAGATAGAGGGAATCAAAGAGAAAATATACCAGACAGCTAAAGAAAATGGCTTGGCAGATGTTCAACAACATAAACGATAAATAACTATCGAGATCGAAAGTTGTGGAGAGATATGATCACCTACGCCAACAGGTCCGGTACTTGATGATGATGATGATGATGATGATGATGACATATGTTTTCTATCTTAATGAATTTCTTTCTTGACATCACCAAGAGGTTATAGTTATGGTTATTCGAAGGCGCCGGTATCATTGCAAACGAATGGAAATCCATAATTGCTCACCCGCCCGTGCCAGTGGGATCATCCGAATTAACATCTCATCGAATATCCAAACAAAGAAATGCAGCTTCAGTTCACATTGTAGCAAACACAGCACACGTCAAATTCGTAAGGCGGAATAGCACCGACAGTGAACGCAACTGAACTCTGATAAGTATTGATATAATTTTACCTGTTTTTCAATTTTCTCGTTTTCCGCATAGTTCTGCGATTTTGATCAAGGTGGTAGTATATTGCTTCCATTTCATCTCAATGTTGCCCACTTCAGATGATAGTTTCTTAAATGTTGTCTCTACTTTATCCTGCAACTGTACTTTCATTATTTCTATTTTCATATTTAATCTATCTTTCGTTCGCCTGAAGTATTGTCTATATCTGCAATGTCGTTTCCTGTATAAATGTTACTGTCTTTTGTAATTCTTGCAGTGGCCCATATAGTTTTGTCTGTAGTGTTGTATCTATGGGCCAATGGATTTTCCTCAGTTTACTATATTCAGTGCAGTCTTGAAGTATGTGTTCAGAAGTCTGGGGCCACATGTAGAAGTCCACATATACAAGTAGTTGAGGTGCCGATCTTGAATTTTGTATACATAAAGGTAAAGTAAAGGTAAAGTACGAGACTTGAACCGGCGTCTTAGCACGCGAGTTTACACGCATATGTGCTCGGCCGCCTATCCAGAAATGTTCGGAGATTTCTGTATAGTGTCGCCTCAAGCATCGAAACTCAGATGCGAAGCAACATTTCTAACCTTCCCAGGGTAATACCCTGGTACCCATTTCTACCAACGGCTGGGTCGACCGTGGGGGTATTTTTTTTTTCCAACCACGAGTACAATTCACACTGCTCCCAGCGGGAATCGAACACGGGTTGTCCGAACGTCGGTAGTCCAGTCGGGTGGTTTTCCCAACTCGGCTACCGAGGCCCCCATTTTGTATACATGTGACTATGGAGTCGATTGTGTCCTGTTCTGAGGCGTATAATGATAACTTGTTCATATCTATTCATATTATGAAAGGCATCCTGATTTGGGGCTTCCCTCTGATTGATTTGATTATCTGTTTCTTATGATGGTATGTGATCGGTGTATCTAGTTGTGTGCCTGTTGAACCTTCCTTTCCGAACTGATCTGCTTTCTCATTTCCTGGTATTCCACAGTGAGACGGGATCCACTGCAGGACAACCCTGTTGTGATTGCAGAGTTCAGTCAATAAGGTCTGCAGATGTGGTAATTTTCTGGATTGTAGTGCCTGGAGTACTGATCTTGCATCTGTCAAAAACACTATAGGCTGCGGGCTAAGATTACTGTTCAGCAGTTTTTCTATTGCCAACTTTATTGCTTGTATTTCTGCATCATAATTGTGACAATATTTCCCTGTTGCTATTTTATTCATATCCCTAGTGTTTCATATTTAATGTTTTGATTGCTGTTTTTTTTTTCTCTTTAGTTGATTTAATCGAATTATTAAGCTCCGTAGGAGATATGTGATTGACATGTTTGCACAGAATGTTCAACGTAGCAGCAGCATAAAGCTTCAGCAGACATGGAAATAGGCCATTGATGTGCCAATCTGGCAACAGAACGACAGTAGGAGAGGCTGCTGGTTCTTCCGGTTTGGTACAATAATGGCCATCTGCCACAGAGACTCACAACGTTATACAAAGAAAAGATGGAATTCTTTCTTTCTGACGTTCACCCTTTGACTACTAGAGAAATGGATGGTTCCCTTCGTCATCCGCCCTTAAAAGGACATTAAGTGAACGTAGATGCGCTGTTTTGCGTTTATTTGCACTTTTCGCCCCAATACATCCGAATTCAGCGCGAAATTATTCAGCACCGGGTTATCTTTCTTCAGTGATCACTATTCGCTCGGCCAGACTAGATTGGTTAGTCTATTACTTGAGGCACAACGAAGAGATGGAGTAAGGAGTCCCGGTCTTTTGATCTGTATAGCTTGGGTAAGCATTGCTACCACCAGAATACCTTTCTTCGGGATATGGGTCCACGGGCTACTCTACCAGTTTGTTTTCGGAATATGGGCACATGGGCTACTCTACCAGTTTGTTTTCGGGATATGGACACACAGCTTACTCTACCAGTTTGTTTTCGGGATATGGGCACATGGGCTACTCTACCAGTTTGTTTTCGGGGTATGGGCACATGGGCTACTCTACCAGTTTGTTTTCGGGGTATGGGCACATGGGCTACTCTACCAGTTTGTTTTCGGGATATGGACACACGAGCTACTCTACCAGTTTGTTTTCGGGATATGGACACACGAGCTACTCTACCAGTTTGTTTTCGGGATATGGACACACGGGCTACTCTACCAGTTTGTTTTCGGGATATGGACACACGAGCTACTCTACCAGTTTGTTTTCGGGATATGGACACACGAGCTACTCTACCAGTTTGTTTTCGGGATATGGACACACGGGCCACTCTACCAGTTTGTTTTCGCGATATGGACACACGGGCCACTCTACCAGTTTGTTTTCGGGTATGGGCACATGGGCTACTCTACCAGTTTGTTTTCGGGATATGGGCACACGGGCTACTCTACCAGTTTGTTTTCGGGATATGGGCACACAGCTTACTCTACCACTTTGTTTTCGGGATATGGGCACACAGGCTACTCTACCACTTTGTTTTCGCGATATGGGCACACGGGCTACTCTACCAGTTTGTTTTCGCGATATGGGCACACGGGCTACTCTACCAGTTTGTTGTGGAGACGTCAGACGAGCAAACATATGTTGAGTTATATAGTTGCATGTTGTCATATTTAATCGGTCATGGCTGAGACAGACAGAACTGGCTCATGCCAGGATTTATGGAATGACGCGTTAACGAGTGCACACGAGACCTCCTGTTTATTGCCGTAATCCGATAAAGGCTAGACATCGAAACCCAAGAGATCAAGGGAGGGTAACATCATAAGGAAATCACGTCTTAATTTTGATATTTTTGAAACAAATTATCACCACTTCGGGGGGGGGGGGGGGGGGGGGGTAGAGGAAGAGGCCAGGTCCTTCCAGTCCTGAGACACCTTCCACTCTACCCAGCCCATCAATATTTTATTTTTGCCACAGTAAAAAGATAAAGGTAAAGGTAAAGGTAAAGGTAAAGATAAAGGTAAAGATAAAGGTAAAGGTAAAGTACTAGACTTGAACCGGCGTCTTAGCACGCGAGTTTACATCCATATGTGCTCGGCCGCCTATCCAGAAATGTTCGGAGATTTCTGTATAGTGTCGCCTCAAGCATCGAAACTCACGATGCGAGGCGACATTCCTCATCTTCCCAGGGTAATACCCTAGTACCCATTTCTGCCAACGGCTGGGTCGACCGTGGGGGTATTTTTTTTTTCCAACCACCAGTACAATTCACACTGCTCCCAGCGGGAATCGAACACGGGCTGTCCAAACGACGGTAGTCCACTCGGGTGGTTTTCCCAATTAGGCTACCGAGGCCCCCTATACTTTTTTTTGCCAAAGTGAACATCGGTAACGAAAGCGATAACATCAAGTACATACATGTAACAGTAGTGGGAATGTAACATCTCTCTTTCTCATCTCATCATCCCATCTCTCATCCATGTGTTCACCTCTCCCTAACTTCATCATCCGACATGTAGCTATAAGTATCTGTGCCTCACCGTTTATTGTCCCCCCCCCCCCCTTCTGAAGAAGGTCGCATGTTGGCCGAAACGTCAGTATTTTGTTGTGTTCCTTTTCTGTAAAGCTGTCACCATACCTTGTAGGAGTGTACGTCACATCCCACTACTGGCTCCATGCTACCAGCTTTACCGCAGCGTTGCAATTATTTGCCTGTTCCCTATACAAATGTGACATTTGTTGACCTCATGACTTCATGTCAGCTCCGCCGTACGACATTCTTGTTTGGACTTGCTCTCCCTAAAGAAGTGGAATTTTTCTTTTGCTTTTTTATTATTTGTATTATATATATATATATATATATATTTTTTTTTTTCAAATCGCGTGAGCGACTCTGTATACAGGGCTGGATTTAAGCTTCTTATTTGTTGAGAAGTTGAACCGTTCCAGGTCACCGGAATTTAGGGTGACCTAGTGACCCTCCTTGCAATTCTCTCCAAATTGGGAAAAACGTACTCTTGAATTTGGTGTTCATTGCAATGAAAAAAACAAACCAGACGATACATGATCAAACAGAGAACACTTTAGACACTGTGGTTTTATTTCTTTAACATTATTATTATTAATGTTGACATACTTTATATATATATATATATATATATATATATATATATATATATATATATATATGAATACAAAAAACCAAATAATATAACACAATTTGACTTGTCTAATAAGTAATATCCAATCGCCGAATCGAAGTTGATCAGGGCTTCAAAGACCAGATATATCGCGATTTTGTTTTTTATTTTTAATTGAATTAGACGATAAATTCCGGCAAACTTTGTTTTAAGAAAGATATATGATTATTGTTATTATCGCAGTGTATAAGGCCGTATACTTTCTAATATTCTGTTACACATATCAGACTAATAATTAAGAAGGAAAGAGGCAAATATGTGGAGTGCTGCTGTAAAGCTGGTAGCAGGACAAGTGGTAGGGTGTACGTTACACCCTACCACTTGCTCCTACTAAGAAAATTGGCAACGACAGATAAGAAATGAGATGTCTTAGAGGAATGTACGCATAAACCGCAACGTGACAAGAAAAAAATGATGGAGAATAGAAAGAAGGGAGTTGTGGGTAGAGGATGGGGGTTACATCTCCGCTGGACCATAATAAAGAAATAACAACACATCTAATGATAACACGATCACCACTAGACATCATCATCATCGTGTGCCTTCTCCGCAACGAAGGTTGGCTACCATGGATCGCCATTCTACTCTGTTTCTTGCTTTGATGGTGCAGGCTGACCACTAGACAGCTTCCCCTAAAAAGCGTTAACATTTAGAATCAACATGAAAACTGTGAAAGACACACATAGAAGACGATGGGTCAATGAAAGGGCTGACACTACGACAAGCACCTTGCAGGACATACTTCCACTAAAGCATCTATGTTCACATTCGGAGGACAAGACACTCATCCAGTAACTGAACGACTCATAGCTGACTGTATGCGCCACGATCACAGAACCATACATCTAGTCAAGGCGTTGTTCCACTTCCCAGCGGTTCTCCCAGAAACAAACTATCCAGTCTGGCCAATAGAGTAACGATCGAAGAGGGAAGGCAACCTGGTACTAAAAATGCCGTTTTGAAATCGGATGTGTTGGGCCAAAAGATGCAGATATCACAGTCTAGCTGAAAACCACAACATAACGTATCTACACCCACTTAACATCCTTTTAAGGACGGATGACTAAGTGGAGTATTCATTCCTTCAGTAGTCATCGGATGAACGAAAGAAAGACTCTTTTCTATCAAATCTAAACGATGTGGAGACAGGTTAAAGACAAATCCTATTATCATTATATACTAGTCAATTGGGGCTCCGTGGATACAGTTAAGGAGACTACATACTTTGTGATGGAAGGTAAATAAGGCCAGATCAAAGAAGACATAATTCTTTTGAAGGTAAATAATTATACAACCATTATAACAGTGGCAACATTATTAATCAGATACTACAAGTCGGAGAGAGAGAGAGAAAGAGAGAGAGAGAGAGAGAGAGAGAGAGAGAGAGAGAGAGAGAGAGAGAGAGAGAGAGGATGCAAAGTCGCTTCACAGCAGCAGAACTGGAAGTTGACAACGACCCACAGCTGATGGCTTGCGCTAGGATCGGTGAACCTGAACCATCCGGACCCTGCTCCACCTCTCCGTGGTGCCTCCAGAAACAGACTAACCTGTCTAGTCTGCCCAACCGAGTAGGGGTCGAAAAAGGAAGACCTTCCGGCACCCGAAAATAACATGCTGAAGTCGATGTGTTGGGCCGAAATGCGCATATGCTTGCTTGCTTGCTTTCGTTTGCCCGATGACTAAAGTATTCTAGAATTATGAATTAGATTGTAGAATTCCTCTTCGTCATCCGCCCTTAAAAGGACGTTAAGTGGACGTCTCTGCGTTATGTTGTGGTTTGCAGTGTAAAACTGTTATATTTGCGCCTTTCGGCCCAACACATCCGACTTCAGCACGACATTTTTGAGTACCGGGTTGTCTTCCCTCTTCGATCCCTGCTCGCTTGGCCAGACTAGACAGGTTAGTCTGTTACTAGAGGTACCACGGAGAGGTGGAGCAGGATCCGGATGGTTCTGGTTCACCGATCCTGGCGCAAACCATCAGCTGTGGGTCGCTGACAACTACCAGCTCTGGTGCTGCGAGGCGCGCCTTAGCCTCCAAAATGCGCATATATCACCGTTTTACTGCAAACCGCAGCACGACGCATACACGCCACTTAACGTCCTTCTAAGGATGGATAATGATGAGGTGTATCCCTTAAGTCATAGGGCGAAAGCAAAGAAGCAAGGCAGAGAGATAGAGAAAAAGATAGAAATATATCAATCTTTGAATATTTTGGGAACACCACCTTATTTCTCTTACTTGATGTTGCAGCACCTTATATGGTACCTGCACTGCAAGTTTATCAACAAAAAGAAACTCGTATATTTTTGTGGCCATGCCAAGCCATAGTTGGTACAACATTCTTCTCAGTTCTGGGCCACTTAACAAGATCAGTTTCGTAGATTCTCGTATTTTGAGCGACGTCATTGTGTGGTTATTACGAGTAACAGAAACTACGTGTTTAGGAGTAACACTATCATTGTGTTCGCGAGCTTCAATATATAGAAATGTCAGGGTTTAGTCATACATTTAAGGTCTTTGTCTCCTGTCCGGACAGGAATCTCCATTGTTATAGAAATTATTGTAAATAAGATCAACATTAACATGTCATGCTTATATGTGGTACCTTCTATTTCAGAGAACATGTTTCGCTTATCTGTGGGATCCTTCTCTTTCAGAGAACATGTTTGGCTTATCTGTGGGATCCTTCTCTCTCAGAGAACATGTTTCGCTTATCTGTGGGATCCTTCTCTCTCAAATAACATGTCCGCTTATCTGTGGGATCCTTCTCTCTCAGATAACATGTCCGCTTATCTGTGGGATCCTTCTCTCTCAGATAACATGTCTGCTTATCTGTAGGATCCTTATTCACAGATAACATGTCCGCTTATCTGTGGGATCCTTCTCTCTCAGATAACATGTCCGCTTATCTGTGGGATCCTTCTCTCTCAGATAACATGTCCGCTTATCTTTGGGATCCTTCTCTCTCAGATAACATGTCCGCTTATCTGTGGGATCCTTCTCTCTCAGATAACATGTCCGCTTATCTTTGGGATCCTTCTCTCACAGATAACATGTCCGCTTATCTGTGGGATCCTTCTCTCTCAGATAACATACACCAGATGTCATGGATGAACGTGTTCACTTCCGAAATTCGAAATGACGAAAGAGAAGGATTAACACGATGTTTACAATGGTCACCATTATAGCATTTAGAGCTTCGGTGGCTGAGTGGTTAGTGTGCTCGCATTCCTAATCAGAAGGGTGTGAGTTCATTTCTAAGAAGGCTCGAATTTTTTTTTTTTTTGACCGACAAGGTTCCGGGATTCACATCGAGATTTTTCTGGGAAATAAAGGCGGCCTGGTATCATACTGTCCACATCACACACAAAAATGAAAAATTCAGTGAAAAATATAGTCACTTATATCCATACGCCTATCAAGGCGTGGAGTGACCATTTACTTTCCGTTACATGCATTTCGACAGGTTAATTAACAATAATATATATTCTCCAATTATACATGAACATCTAGCTAAGTATAATAAACAAACTTCGTAGCTCAGATGAAACCTGAAGCAAGAAAATTAAGGCTCCTAAAGTTTTTTAGGCTTCACTTTGGTCTGTGACCTTATATAAAGTTTGTGGCAGTACACGATGAGTGAATAGACGATCAATGCGATAACGATAAGGACAGCGAGGAAAAAAGCGATAACATCAAGTACATAGATTTGATACCAGGGCATTTGTTGACCTGCCGACCTCATGTACGCACCGCCATGTTGCATGACGTGATCAAACCAGTAGGCGGCTTCCTTCTTTGGAACTTTATAGAGCTCCCTGTAAAGGCGGGAAGCTTTCTTCATGTTCTGTGTGTAGTTGCCCTCGTAAACGATTTGCTTCATCATGGCCGCCAACTCGTCGGCGCTAGCTTCCCTCATATCAGTACCTAGACCCAACCCTTTAATCGTGATTCTTTCTGCGTTGTAGTCCTGGTCCCCAAAGATAGGAAGACAGAGGATAGGCACTCCATGGTAGAGGGCTTCGTACTGACCGTTTTTCCCGCAGTGAGAGATGAAGAGTCTTGCCTTCTCGTGACCCAGGAGGTCGTTCTGTGGGATCCACTTTGACGTCAGGATGCGGCTAGGATCAGGGGAGGTAATATTCACTTTCCATACCACGTCGAGGTCGAGTTGTTTAAAAGCTGAAAGGAACTTGGACGAGATGTGTGGGGGAATCTCATGAACAGATCCTCCAAAGGTAAAAACGATGATTCCATTTTTGGATTTGTCTACAAACTTCTTGAACTCCCCATCCAGCGGTTTTGCTGGAGATGCTGATGATCCTCCAATTAATTTGGTATTTGGTAACGTCGGTCGAGGGTAATCAAGGATGTGGTCAACTTCAGCAATGATGACTTCAGCGTCAGCAGCAATATCATTGATACACTTATAGGGTTTGTGTGGGGCAAATCTGGAGACTAGACTGCTATCATAGAACATGTCAAAATTTATGCGAGCTATGTAGAACAAAACAGACTGCAATCTTTGAAAGAATGACAACTTGTCAGTCATCCTGTTACCTGGAAAAATAGGAGCAGCAGGACTGAACGGAACTTTAGACAAAACAATGTCGTGGATTGTCCCAATGAGAGCGAATGGAATGTCCAACATGTAAGGAAGTACAATCATGTTCAAATTGAACGGCACAGATTCTAAAACAATAAAATCAGGTTTGATACTTCTCACTTTGTTCACAAACGTTTCATTTGCCAGAATATTGCCCATTATTTTAATGAACTCCCTACTGCCGTCATACAGGGCCTTTATTTCTTGCGTGGGTTCCCCGGCCCAAAACTTGTCCAGTATTTTAGTGGCTTCAATGACCGTCGCGGTTACATCCCCCAAGTCTTCTCCATATTCAAGAACGTTTACTCTTGTGTCCTTAATGATGCCCTTTTGTGATATAAATTGCGGTACACAAATCCAAACGTCATGGTTGAAGTTAGCCAGTTCGGAAGCGATTTCTGAGTGGTAGACAATGTAGCTTGTCACTGGTGGCGGGTAAAATAGAACGGTCTTGGCGTCAGTGCTGGTCAGGGACGTGGTTACCGTGACAGCGAGGAACATCAGGCTCCACACGGACATTGTCCTGGTCTGTTTGGATAGAGAAATATGAAGAAACGTTCATTTTGTTTGTTTCTGTGTGAATGTGCGTGTGTGAATTTATAACAAAAGTCTGTACATAAAGTTGTTTAAAATACAAATATATGTTGAGCATTGATTGCTTTCTTGTTTGATTTCTAAAGCCACACGGTGGAGGTATCCCCTTTTATACCCATAAAGATGGCGAAAGTGGTGGACTGCAATGGCTTTTCTGAATAGTCGTGTTCTGATTGGGAGGTGTTGGAACTTGACCTGCCTAGAGGTTGTACAATACTAGGTCTTCTATATCAGTAGAGGCCAAGCAATACTAGGTCTTCTACATCGGCAGATGCCAAGTAATACTAGGTCTTCTACATGGGCAGATGCCAAGTAATACTAGGTCTTCTATATCGGCAGATGAAAATGTAATACTAGGTCTTGTATATCATTAGAATCCACCATTGAGGCCAACACAGTTACCCTGGCCTGTATCCGCCAGCCTGTTTTGGTGCTGGTTGTTTTCAACGAAATCTACTGAGAGGTTGAGGCGAAGACTTTTTTAGCTGAAGAGCCTCTGGCTCTGCTATCCAAGCAACACGTTTAGGCGACGAATTAATTATAAGACCCAAGCTTAACTATGAACCATTTTTCTTCGTTAACTCCTACATTCTATTGTAAAACCTCAAGTAAAACATATATAATGATGAAATGAGGAAGAAGTCTTGGTGTTGTGAGTGGCCAGTGCACTCGTTACTTACAAGTATCCTTTGTGTTCAGTTTTCAAAGTGACAATGTTTTTCGAACTAGCATAGTCTCGAGATTTACTTCTGGAAATAGATACCATAGATCTTTTTTTTTAATGAGAAAGCTGGGTGGCCTGGCGTTGTATTGATCATATCTCCCTTAAACTGTACCGTTGGTTAGTAGGTTAATAAGGACACAGACCCCAATTCTTCATATGTTTTAACTTGAAAAAAAAGGGTAAAGAGCCCGGCCACGCCAAGTAACATGTAGGAAATATGGTGTGGCCATAATTTGTACAGACTTTCGGTTCATGATTGATGGGGTAATGTGGTCGGTATTACGCCCGTGCCGTTTTACTTTCCCAGAAAACAATCGATACTCATTTGAGGCTGGTGAACCTCTTGTCCTTTGTAGCCCAGTACACTAACCAGTGAGCTATCGCGGCTCCCATGTGTATTAAGGTATGGAGGCAATCCTGTTTGCTAAATGATAAAAGTGACCAGCATTTACATACTATGTTCGCAGACTTCCTCTCAGCGGCCTGGTCTATAACTCTTTGTGGTATTTAATCTTATGCTAAGTGAAATAACAAAACGGAGACAACATGTTAATGTTTTATTTCTTACAATTGAGACAGAGAGGTTGTGGGTTCAAATCCTGGCTACACCGAATTTTTGTTAATGATTTCTCTCTCTCTCTACGGCAACCACCCCTGGTCTCAGCCGCGAGGCCCATCTTGAAACGTCAATTACTCATGGACGGAAACACATATGAGTACCACCGAAGTCGGGGTTATCTGCCTGTGCGGTGAGGGACCCATGTGCACACGGCTGCCAGGGAAAAATGGATTAACACGCAAAATTCAGTTCCTAGTCTCTAGGGACTTCGTAAGTAAGAAGTAAAGAGGTAAAAGCTGGCAAACGAAAAAATTTATTGAGTTCTTAATGCCAAAAAAAAAAATAAATAAATAAATAAAAATAAAAAAATAAAAAAATTGTCGGACAATTATCGCTACTGCTGTCGAGGATGGACAAAGCGGGTGTTCTACCGCACAATCATTATCCCATCTTTGTGCTGCCAATATGAAACCTGGACTCTATACTCAGGAATAATAAGAAAAATAACAACCACAGTAATGAAATGATATGGGACGGCCCCAGTATCACTGCAAACGAATTAAAACCCATAATTGCTCAACAGCCAGTGCCAGTGGTATCATCCGAATTAATATATCATCTCCCGAACAAAGAAAGGTAGCTGTAGTTCCCATCATATCAGTCTCAGCACACGCCAAAAAACATAAGGCGAAATCACTCAGAAAGTGACACAGCCATCTGTTCCTCGTCGTACGATATCATCATTCATCGTAAACAATCGAAATATCGAAACACGATCAAAACGGATGAAACGCACAGCTCACAGTGTGCACAGAGCACTTAACTCGGTAGCTCTTGCAGCAAGCCGGACTTGGAATATGAGGAAACTGCAACAAGGAACTCACAGTAATGAAATGTGTTCGACAACTGGCAGAAAATATCTTAAGAGATAATATCAGAAATGAAGAACTGAGAAATAAACTAGCAGAACTTTCTGTCATTGAATAAATAAAGAAACAACAGAAAGAACAGAAGTCAACAACACCAGACCAAAGTTCTGAATATGAAAAAGATGGATTTAACGTCATTAGTTGCAAATATTGAATTACTTCCTGTCATAGTTTTTCTCAGCAATATAAGAAGGTTGTTTGCCACTCCTTTCCCTCTTGCCAGTGGTAACCCTAACAGGGAGGCTAAATGGGTACTCCACCCTGCCGACGTGTGTTCCGTAGACTAGCGGATGAAAGGAGACGTCAAATTCCTCCTTTGGTAGGGATACCACTATCCAGTTAATCGAGATAGATTGACAAATAAATTGGATGGATGGACGAACGGACGAACTAAAGGACAGACAGACGGAGGGATGGATGGATAGATGTATAGATAGATGAGTTGAAGGATGGATGGATGGATAGATCACTAGACAGAAAGAGAGATAGGGAGGTAGGTAGGCTGGCAGGCAGACAGTCAAGCAAGCAGGTAGGTAGGTATTACGTATATCATTTTACGCACTTATCTACTTACTTGTATGTAAAACCAATGATCACCCAAGCCTATGCATCGATCTGTTCTTTTATCTAACATGCTATCAAGAAAAGTACTACTGGCTCTCCTCCCCTATGTGCGTGTGATACATCTAAGTAGTTTTTTTCTGTCAACGGCTCGCCAATGGGGTACTCCCTTTAAACGTTCTGCCCCTGTCTGAACAAACCCAGCAGTCATGACCAAAAACCTGGCACAATAGGTACCTGGCTGAAGGGCAATACAGTTCATTACACCTGAGTTATGTTTCCTTCCAACTCCAGCTCTTTCTTTGCCATTAAACTTTGTTTATTGTTATTTCTCTTCACGGTCCTAAAGTTTGGTATTGTCGTCGGCACCCACACCCCGATGCGGGTTCCAAGGGGTTGATATCTTTCAGGGATCCCACTACCTATCGCAAAGGTCAAGGTCAAATCAGCGTCCATTGTGACTGTTGCTGTTGATGTGTTCTTTGTTAATGGGGAGGAGATTGTAAGGAGTGGCCCTGTGTGTGTGGGGGTGGGGGGGGGTTTATTCACCAAGGCATTTTGAATGAAAAAAATTGTTTTTTAATAGAAAACTAGCGTAATAGCTCTGTTGTCCTACTGAGTTTGTTGTTAGGATCACCATCATCATCATCATCGAGTGCCGTCTCCGCATCGAAGGTTGGCTACCACGGAGCGCCATTCCACTCTGTTTCTTGCTTTGATGGTGCAGGTTGTCATAGGTTGACTTGTCCATCGTTTGATGTTACTCGTCCATGTTAGTCTTTCTCTGCCTCTGCCTCTGCCTCTTTTACCTTGTATTTTCCCTTCCAATATAACTTTTAATAAGCTGTTGTGTCTTTTAACATGGCCCCAAAAATGTCACTTGTCTTGTTCTAATTGTGTTTAGGAGTGCTATTTTCATTTTTAGTTGTTTTAAAACTTAATCGTTGTTTTCTTTTCTCTCCATCCAATTCTACCTATTCTTCTATAAATCTACATTTCAAAGGCTTCAATTTTCTCTTCTGCTTTCTTGTCTAATGTTCTTGTTTCTGCACCATACACGAATATTGAGAAGATATAACATTTTGCTATTCCTTATAGTATGTTCTTCATGACATTAAAATTACTTTTTGCCGTTCCTATTCTTTTGGGTCAAGATCACTGTACACCAAACGAGCCCATAGGTGCTCCGATATCCCCTCCGAGAATCTCGAGAAAATTACAAGAGAATCCTGGCCCACGAGCACGGACTCCGTAGCCTGAGATCCACGTTGTGGGTAGGTGTTGCTGACAACTTCTGTCCGGGTAGCGGCCATCTTTATGGCCTAATCTTTGGATTTTTAACTGCTAAGGGTTTTTTTTTTAACGTGAGCGAGTGCACACGGGACCTTCTTTCTGTTGTTGTTTTCCTGTAGTGTTAAACATCGGATCTCACTAGCCACGAGATCAGAGAAGGGTAACGGCATAAAGAAACCACGGATTAATTGTTCCTGTTTTTGAAAAAAAAAATCACTTCCACTTCTGGTGGTCTTTGAACCTACGTCAAAGCTTTCCTGCCATGAGGTCGACGTTCACCCTCTAGATTAGGGAATAATAGAACAAAGAAGTATGTGTTAGCACTCGGAAAAATTGACAGACAAACAACAATAGAAAAAAATTGTTTGTCTGTCAATTTTTCCGAGTGCTAACACATACTCCTTTGTTCTATTATTCCCTATTATCGCCTCGGAAGTTTCCTATATATAATAATATTTATTTATTATTATTTGTACCCTCTAGATTACCCTGGTCCTCCCCTTCGCACCCCGGCTCCCACCTCTATGGAATCTAAGTAGTTTAATCATAACTATGGAAACGAATCATGGGCGTAGACAAATGAAAAGACGGTTCGAGGCCACAGAGGTGGGATTTCTCAGAAGAATGTTCAAAGTTCCCTGGACAGATAAAAAAGACCAACGAGGCCAACACAAAAGGGCAGCTCCTAAAACACATGAAAAAGAAACAATCAACATTTTTCGGGCACATCATGAGAAGAGGAAAGTTGGAATACATTGTTACAAAGGCAAAATATAAGGAAATATAGATTGCGGACGACAAAGAGAAAATATTACATAGCTTGGTGACATGGCATGAAAAACAGATAACAACAGAACTGATACGATGCACTGTAAATAGAAGATTTGTGGAAGGACATGATCGTCTACGCCAACCGGTACGGCACATAGTGTTGATGATGATGATGATGAGTCACAACATTTTGCATGCGCCAGGTTCGGTGAACCAGAAGCATAAGGACCCTACTCCATTTTTTCGTGGTGTCTTTAGAAACTGACTAAACAGTCTATTTTGGCCAAGCAAGGACGGAGAAAAGCAATCCGGTACTCAAAAATGTCATGCTTAAGTCGGATGTTTCGGGGCTGAAAGGCGCAGATATCACAGTTCAACTGCAAACCACAACACACCAACGCCAACGCAACGCTCTTCTAAGGACGGATGGCGAAGGGAAATATCAATTCCATTAGAAGTCACTGGATGAACGCTAGAAACAATGAGAGAACATTATCAATCATGTACATTTCACTTGATTGATTGTTAGCGACATCAACAACAAAACCTGCTACCATAGTTTCATACCGCCAGGGTTTCCAACACATCTCCCCCCCCCCCCCCCCCCGGGTGAAAAATTATAAGAATCAAATAATTAAATTTATATTACTCGTTACAAAACAATAATTAATATCTACGGTTGTAATACTATGACTATTACATTAATGAACATTAAAAAAATTAATATTACATGAGTGATGATGATGATGAAGATTTTTTTTAAAAAAGGGAAAAAGGGTGCCTGTGCGGGAAAAAAAAAACTGCTGAATCAGTGTCGATGGTGCGCGGTAGCTCCTGTTGGCGCAGGTCGCTAGACTTATTGAGGCCGGCCCGCCCTTGAATGAACCAAGTCTCTTTCATTCCCCCCCCCTCCCCCACCCCCTTTAAAAAATCATTATTATCATCAGCTTTACACAGCTTCACTCTTTCACCCTCCCTCCCCACTTTTTAAATAAAAAATTATTAGTACCATCAGCTTGCGTTTCATCAGCTTTTCATTTCTATGCACCTTGACACCTTTACCCAAAATTATAGGAAGATTTTAGTAACACAAACAAAATACCAAATTAAGATTTTCAAATCAGGGCTGGTATATATAAAGTTTTGCAGGAACAAAACCTGGTGGTTTTAAATAAAAAATTTTAATTGCTCGATTAGTTTCAGTTTCAGTTTTAATTAGATAGGATTAATCATCAGCAGAATCGCTGTAACAAAGGTCCAGTCCATAAGCTGCTCAGATCTCTACCATGTTATATTGTAACGTATTGCAATGTTATACCGTGCAATGTTGATTCTGCCGCATACTGTACCTTCAAATGCTATTGGGATATATATATATATATATATATATATATATATATATATATATATATATATATATTTATATAAGTAAAAAAAAAGTAAACCACTCCAAGTGGCTTATAGGGAAAATGGTGTTAGATTAGAGACCACAATTTTTATAGACTTTCAGCACATGATTTTTGGGGTAATGTGGTCGGTATTACGCCCGTGCCGCTTTACTTTCCCAGAAAAAATCTGGTACCCATTTAAGGCTGGGTGAACCCGGAAACCGTCGGTCCGGATCAAACCTGACCTCTTGTCCTTTGTAGTCCACTAACCACTGAGCTATCGCGGTTCCCTATATATTTATATAAGCTGTCATTAAATCAAAGTTATGACAAATAGCTGAGTTAGTATGTTAACCAAAACATACAATGGTTTATATTAGGTCTTATATTTACTTTCCAACCAAGATAGGTTCCCTGTCTTCAGGTTCTTGTTACTGTTTAGTTTTATTAGAAAATAAACTAATAACTGAGAATTGAAATAACAGGCTTTCATAGTGAGAGTGGTAAACGCAAATTGTTGTCATATTTTACAACTTTTACGAACAAGAATAAGCCTGATACCTGCACTTTTGACCTGGTCTTTGAATGTAATTTCTGTGAAAGAGCTACCGTAGATGCTGGCCGTCCTCTTATTCAGACAACTGCCATAGCAACATTTTCTCACGATCCAGTGCCCGTACCAACTGCTAGTTCAGCTGTACATGCTTTATAGAGAAGCCAGCTATACGCCTGTGTATCTCTCTCTATCACTCTCTGCGATCAAGACTCATTCAGAGTAGGATTACAGACTCTCTCATGAAGTCAGCTGTATGTTTAAAATGATTCGATTGCCCCATATAGTTTCTCTTCCAGGGAGGTGGGTGTGGACCACATTGCACTTCTCAGGTCTGTGTACTGAGGGCAATCCTGTAGTCTGTGCATAATTTTATTGATTCTTTGATAGATTAGATACAAATGTCTTGTTTTTATACAGATCGAGGTGGTGCTTTTTGTCGTATTTTTTCGAAATACTATCGGAGAGACGCAAACATATTTCAGAAAAGCAAAAGTTTCTTTATTAATGTAACTTTCACTAATTATAATAAAGCAACAATAAACTTTAAGAAAAAAAACTTGGAGGGCTTCCGGTCAATATGGCGGATAGGTGACAATGAGCAATTGAGGCACTGTCTGAAAAGCTTCATTGTTGCAGTATCTTCATATTCCAAGTCTGGCTTGCTGCAGGAACTACTGAGATTAGTGCTCTGTGCACACCGTGAGCTGTGTGTTTCATCGGATGATGTTTCTTTATTCAGAATGCTAACGATGAATGATGGATGATACCGCATGACGAAGGATAGTTCAGTTGCGTTCACTATCGGTGCTACTATGCCTTATACTTTTTGACGTGTGCTATGTTTGCTACGATGGGGACTGCACATTCTTTTCTTTAGGATATTCGATGAAATGTTAATTATGATGATTCCACTGGCACGGGCGGTTGAGCAATTATGGATTTAATTCGTTTGCAGTGATACCGAGGCCTTCGACTAATTATAACTATAACAAAAAAAAAAAAACATGATTCTTCTGAACATGATAAAAACGCAACAGAGAAATAAATCTCCATATTTTGCATGAAACAAGAGCTATTCACTATATCCTACATCAGCAATGAAAAGCTGACATTGAGGAAAATACTTATGGCATACGTGTTTTTGATGAGAAGTTAATATTTCCTAATTAAAGAGGAGGTAACTCACATAACCAATCTGAACAGATTGTGAGAAATGTGATGGGACCGCGTGTTGAGATTTAAGTGACTGGCTTCAGAAACAGAGTGAACGAGCTGCATAATGTAGTAAAGACAAAGTTTGTGGAATGTTACATGGGACTGACTTCAGAAACAGAGTGAACGAGTTACATAATGTAGTAAAGACAAAGTTTGTGGAATGTTACATGGGACTGGCTTCAGAAACAGAGTGAACGAGCTACATAATGTAGTAAAGACAAAGTTTGTGGAATGTTACATGGGACTGACTTCAGAAACAGAGTGAACGAGTTAC
Organism: Megaustenia siamemsis; assembly: GCA_032433765.1. Lineage (NCBI taxonomy): Eukaryota > Metazoa > Mollusca > Gastropoda > Stylommatophora > Ariophantidae > Megaustenia > Megaustenia siamemsis. Next base: position 25,127,690 of record JAVIAB010000108.1, on the reverse strand, counting down.
ATAATGTAGTAAAGACACAGTTTGTGGAATGTAACATGGGGCTGGCTTCAGAAACAGAGTGAACGAGCTACATAATGTAGTAAAGACACAGTTTGTGGAATGTTACATGGGACTGACTTCAGAAACAGAGTGAACGAGTTACATAATGTAGTAAAGACACAGTTTGTGGAATGTAACATGGGGCTGGCTTCAGAAACAGAGTGAACGAGCTACATAATGTAGTAAAGACACAGTTTGTGGAATGTTACATGGGACTGACTTCAGTAAAAGAGTGAACGAGCTGTATAAAGTAGTAAAGACACAGTTTGTGAAATGTTACATGGGACTGACTTCAGTAAAAGAGTGAACGAGCTGCATAAAGTAGTAAAGACACAGGTTGTGAAATGTTACATGGGACTGACTTCAGAAACACAGTGAACGAGCTACATAATGTAGTAAAGACACAGTTTGTGAAATGTTACATGGGACTGACTTAAGAAACATTACTAACAAGCTACATAATGTAGTAAAGACACAGGTTGTGAAATGTTACATGGGACTGACTTCAGAAACAGAGTGAACGAGCTACATAATGTAGTAAACACAGGTTGTGAAATGTTACATGGGACTGACTTCAGAAACAGAGTGAACGAGCTACATAATGTGTAGCAGGGAGTGGGAAAAAGAAAAGAAGAAAAAAGTGGAAGAGAGAAAACGAGAGAATGAAGGTCAAATGACGAAATAAGGGAGAGGGTAAGGATAGAGGCTAGGCGGAGAGAAATGACAGAAAAACGTGAAAAGTGAATAGATAGATCAACTCAAGATGAAGTGTGCCGCACGGGAATGTTGAGAATTAGGGGGAGAGAATGGACATGAGCAAAAGTGGTGAACAAAGAGTCAGTCGTGAGATAACGGTGGACCCGAGAGGTTCTTCCGAAGGGCGTTAACCGTTTATGGCTAACAACCCTTAAAATTAGTGTACATAATAAGGATAGTTAGTCACATTTTGGTTGCTGTCCGTTGACAGCAAAGTGTAGTAAAGTTAAAGTGTATTTACAATAGACGACACCTTGGACAGGCCATCCTTGTGCGCAACAATATGGTGGCAGTTGAGGATGAAATGTCTGCGTGGAACAATGCAGAATTGCAGGTACATGCGGTTAGGGTGCAGGCCCCAGTTCATTTCGTGATTGTTAATGTGTATGCCTGTAATGGGAAGGTGAACACACAACAATGGCAGAATCTCTTCGAGTTCGATGAAGAGAATGTCATTTTCTGCGGAGACTTTAATGCTAGAGGAAACCAGTGGGATAACGTCATAACCAACAAGCAGGGAGAAGACCTAGAGAACGCATTGGTGTCAGTCGATTTAGTGTGCTTGAATGATGGAAGGGCAACAAGAATGGCCACTCGAACAGGGGACTCTGATAGTGTCATAGACCTGGCACTGGTGTCTTCCACCTTCGCACCGGTTTGCAGGTGGAGTGCACTGGGGTTCCACGGAAGTGATCACTATCCATGTGTCCTCCTAATTGAGAAAAGCAGAAATAACAGCTAGAAAAGAAAGATCCACACATTCAACTACGAGAAAACAGACCAGGACGTCATTACGAGATATCATTAAAGAATGTTACTGGTCAACCATGATGATTTGTGAGCATTAACATTAGAGTGTGACAGCTCTAACTTTATTGGATGGAGGATTACTTCCTGAAACGAAAAAAAAACTACTTTCACGTTAACACTGCTTGTTGAAGGAGATACTGGGAGCTTATTCTAATTTAAACAAATGCTTGAAGATGCAGGATTGTCAGTTGGCAATTCTACCAAAACTAATTTCAAGCGCTTCTTTACACTTACAATTAATATACCTGCGGATGTAAAGAAAAACGCGAACATAGTGATTTTACAGCAACATATAAAGAACTAAAAGATAATGTGTCACACATCCGAACAATGAAAACAGACGTCTCTGACAAACAACAATTGTTTGCGGAGACTTGCTAAATTCACAGATAATGTAATATCTGAAATGGACAAAAGGTTTAGTAAGCGAACCTTGGAATTAATTACAACATGTTCATTTTGAATAATTGCATCCCATTCAGCAGATAAAAGTGTCGTTAACGAACGAACAACGTGGATTTGTTGGAGGTAAACGAACAAATAATGCCATATACATAATAAGAGCATTAGTAGAAAGAACCATATAAATAGAATAAAATAGATTTATATTTGGGTTTTATAGACTACACCAAAGCATTTCACAAAGTAAAGCATCAAGAAATAAACACAAATTTAGAAAGCATAAAAGTCAACAGCAAAGGTCTAATAAGAACACATACGGACAACAACAACAAAACACCAATAAAAGCAGGAATTCAATTGGTAATATTTCAATAAATAAAATACGGTTTTAGGCAAAGATATGGACTATCACAAGATTTATTTAATATGTATAGTGGGGTTATACTAAAATCTATAAAGGACACTCATCAATATCAGTCGATGTTTATTTTATAAAAAGTCTCAAGTATATTTATGATACAGTCTTAATAGCTTAGAATGACATTGAGTTACAGAAATAATTGCAATCATCATCATCATCATGTACCCTGCCGGTTGGGGTAGGCGATCATGTCCCTCCACAATCTTCTATCCACAGTGCATCGTATCAGTTCTGTTGTTGACTGTTTTCCATGCCATGACACCAAGCTATCCAGTATTTTCTCCCTTTGTCGTCCGCGATCTCTCTTTCCTTTTATTTTGCCAGTTGTAACCAAGTATTCCAACTTTCCTCTTCTCATAATGTGCCCGAAAAATGTTGACTGCTTCTTTCTGATGTTTTTTAAGAGCTCCCTTTTTGTATTGGCCTCTTTGAGAACTTAATTGCAATAGTAATGGAAAATAAATACGAGGAAGTTGTTGGTAATTATAGCTTAGTCGAGAGGAATGAAAGAGGTGACAAACTTATTGACTGGGCAAGAACACACAACATGATGATAGGAAACATCTGGTTTAAGGAACATCCAAGCCGTCTCTGGACATGGAAAAGCTCAGGAGACAACGCTTGATTACAACAAATTTATTACATAATGATAAACAATGGATTTAGAAACAGTCTGGTGTTTGTGAAAACTAGACCAGGGACAGATTGCAAGAGTGATCATGTACCAGTTGTGGGAAAGCTTAGAGTAAAATTAAAAACAGCAAAACGAGCCTCAATTAACATCAAGATAAATTTAGATTTACTCAAATCAGACAAGAAGTTGCAAAACAAATATAACATCACAAATCAGAACCGGTACATTGCAATAGAGAAGATACATAGCATTGATGAACAGTGGGAAATGCTAAAAGAATAAATGCAACACACATTAAAAGAGTTCATACCATGCAGCTAATGGATACAAGAAGAAGAAAGAAAGAAAACAAAGATGAGTATAAGAGATTAAATATAGAAATTGTAATAAAATGCAACGAAGCAAAAGAAGCATGGCTAAAAGAGAAATGCAAAGAGATTGAAACGCAACAAAAAGGAGATGCTAAAGCTATAAACAAACAAATTGAAGAATTAACAGGAAGAAAAACGCAATAAAAAACTGGTAGTTTAAGATGAAAGGAAGGGGAACTGTTGACTGAACAAAAAAGCATAAGGGAATGATGGACAGAATACATTAAAGATCTTTATAATGATGAACGAACAGAAGTAAATATTAAGGATAATGGAGAAGGACCAGAAATACTCAGAGAAGAAGTGGAAGACGCCTTGCGCAATATGAAAGCAGTAAAAGCTCCTGGACCAGATAATATAACTAAAGAAGAGATTGAAGTCATGGGCGATTTTGGGATAGAAATAATAACAAAAATATTGAATGATATCTACAACAGCGGATATATACCAAACGACCTGCTGAAATCAATATTCATAGCCCTACCAAAGAAAGCTGGTGCGATTGAATGCGATAATCATCGCACAAAAAGCCTTATAAGTCACATGACTAAGATATTACTAAGAATCATCATGCGAAAAGTGCGAAACAAAATCAATCCAGATATTAGCGATGAACAGTGTACATATACATCATCAGATCTTTAGTAGAAAGAGCCATAGAGGTGAAAACATATCTACACCTATGTTTCAGAGATTATAAAAAAGCATTTGACAAAGTAAAGCAGCAAGAAATAATTTAAATTGTAGAAGGCATAAAGGTAGACAGCAAAGATCTAAGAATAACAAAGAACACGTACTGGTAACAAACAGCGGCCATAAAACCTGGAAATCAATTGGGAATGTTTCAACAAATAAAACAGGGTGTTAGGAAGGTTGTGTGCTGTCATCAGATTTGTTTAATATCTATAGTGGGGTTATTTTAAGATCCATAAGGAGAATGCCTGGAATAACAATAGGAGGTCATAATATAAATAATCTAAGGTATGCCGATGATACAGTCTTAATCGCTGAGAGTGAAAATGAGTTACTAGAAATGTTAGACATTATAGTGAAAGAATGCAAAAATATAGGATTCAGACTTAACAGCTAAAAGACAGAAGTAATGGTAACAACAAAGAAAGAGACACCACTGCAATGCGCATTAAAGACAAATGGAACAATATTAAAACAGGTAAATGAATTTAAATATTTGGGAACTTTGTTAACCACAGATGGTAGATGTACATCGGAGGTGAGATGCAGAATGGCTCAGGCAAAAGCAGCTTTCCAAAAAACGAGGAAGATACTATGCAATCCATTTTTGACAATAGAAACGAAAAAGAGTTCTTAAATGTTATGTACAGCCAGTCTTAACATATGGATGTGAATCACGGACAATAGGAAAAACAGACAAGAAAATCACTGGAGGCTGCAAAATGTGGTTTTACAGAAGAATGTTGAGAATACCATGGACAGCTAAGAAGCGTAATGAAAACGTTCTGAAATAGGCCACAGCAAAAAGTGAGCTAATTTCCAATATTATGAGGAAACAATCATTTTTTGACCATGTAATGAGAAGAGAACAGCTGGAATATATTGTAACAACTGGGAAAATTGAGGGACGAAGAAATAGATGGAAGCAAAGAGAAAAGATACCAGACAGCTTAAGAGAATGCCTTGGCAGAAGGTCAACAACAGAAATGATAAATAACTAGTGTTCGAAAGTTGTGGAGAGACATGATCACCTACACCAGCAGGCACGGTACTTGATGATGATGATGAATGGAAAATAACAATGAAGGCATTACCATCAAATGCAAAGAGATGGTTGAAACAAAGAAAACACATCTCCTAAATGCAAAATTAAAGTGAACTGGACAGAATTAAAACAGGTTATTGAATTTCTTTCCTACATCATTTGCCTTTAGTCTCAAGGTGAGATAAGCTGCTTGCTTGCGTTCGCCCGATGGCTAAAGGAGTATACCTCAACTTTAAGTGGGCGCATCTGCGTTGTGTTGTGGTTTGCATTCATCATCATCATCGCGTGCCTTCTCCGCAACGAAGGTTGGCTACTATGGATCGCCATTCTACTCTGTTTCTTGCTTTGATGGTGCAGGCTGACATAGATTAACTTGTTCATCTTTTGATGTTACTCGTCCATGTTAGTCTTGGTCTGCCTCTGCCTCTTTTACCTTGTATTTTTCCTTCCAATATTACTTTTAGTGGGCTGTTGTGTCTTTTAACATGTCCCAAAAATTTAATTTGTCTTGTTTTAATTGTATTCAGTAGATATCTTTTTATTTTCAGTTGTTTTAAAACTTCATCGTTTGTTATCTTTTGTTTCCATCCAATTATACCTATTCTTCTATAAATCCACATTTCAAAGGCTTCAATTTTCTGTTCTGTTTTCTTGTCTAATGTCCATGTTTCTGCACCATACAGGAATATTGAGAAGATGTAACATTTTGTCATTCTTAGTTTCAGCCCTGCTGATATTTGTTTTGTTGTTAGTATATTTTTCATGGCATTAAAATTACTTTTTGCCATACCTATTCTTTTGTTTATTTCAGTTTTGCATTTTCCATCATTGGTTATAGTATGCCCCAGGTAGTTGTGGCTCTGGACTGTCTCCAGATGTATTCCCTCAACTGTGATATTTAATTGTAGGTCTTGAGAATTTTCTTTGTTTATGATAATAGTTTTAGTCTTTTTTATATTAATTTGTAGTCCATATATTTTGCTTGTTATGTTTATCACATTAAGCAATTGTTGTAGGTCTTTAGGATTTTCTGCTAGTAGAGCAGTATCATCAGCATATCTTAGGTTATTGATTATTTTTCCATTAATGTTTAGGCCTGGTATCTCTGAGATGTTTTTAAAGATTTGCTCAGTGTATAGATTGAACAAGGTTGGTGATAGGATGCATCCTTGTCTTACTCCTCTTTTTATGTCCATGGGTGTAGAGTTCTCCTTGTTGTATCTTATTATTGCTGTTTGCTCCCAGTACAAATTACATATTAGTCGTATGTCTGTGTCGTCTAGATTTATATCCTTTAGGCTGTCTATGAGTTGGTTATGGTGTATTCTATCGAAAGCTTTGGTGTAGTCTATAATGCAGGCATATATTGGTTTGTTTACTTCTGTGTACTTTTCAATCAATGTTCTCATGCTGAATATGGCTTCTTTTGTCCCACTGTTTTTCTTGAATCCAAATTGTTGCTCATCTAATTCAGTATTAATTTTATTCTGAATCCTTCCCTGTATAACTTTTAGTAAAATTTGTGTTACCTTACTCATTAGGCTTATTGTTCTGAAATCACTGCATTCAACTGCAGCGTTCTTTTTAGGCAATTCAATGAAAGTTGATGTTTTTAGATCGTTTGGTATGTATCCTGTATGGTATATGTCATTGCATATGTCTGTGATCACTTTGACGCCAAAATCTTCTCAAGAGCCTGTATCATCTCTATCTGTATATTGTCAGGTCCTGCTGCCTTTCCCTTTTTCATTGTTTTTATAGCTTTTTCTACTTCAGATTTCAGGATTTTATAGTTGTATGTACATTTTATATTTGGCTTTTTGTCCCTTTCGTTATGAAATAATTATGTGATATATTCTTGCCATCTATCTATTATATCTTTGTTGTCTGTTAGCATTCTTCCCTCTTTGTTTACAATACATCCGTTTCCTGCAGCTTTTTTGTCCTTATTCGTCATTCACTTTATTTCTGTATGCATCTCTCTTAAGTTTTGTTTACTTTCCATAGTTTCGACTTCTAGACATCTTTGGTTGAGCCAATCTTCTTTTGCCTTTTTGCACATTCTCCGTATTTCATTGTCTATATCCTTGTATCTGGCAGTGTTTTTCGTTTGTCTTCTTTCTTCCATTTTTTTTCTAAGATTTTGTCAGTTATCCATTTTTGTTTTTTGTTACTTTCCTTTTTGGGCAAGGTGTTGCAGGATTCTTGCATGCTGTTTTTTATGCATCGCCATTTTGTTGTGACTTTTTTTTCAGGATTTTCTCTTCTGTACTGCTTAATCCCCTCTTCTAGTAGCTTCTGATATGTGTTCTTTACTTGTACAGTATAAGTTTCTTGTACATCTTTCTAGTTTAACGCTGTTATATCTATTGGTGTTGCTGAATTAGTCTTTTGTTTGTTTCTTTACAACTTGGTTTGCATTATAACTACGATATTTGTCCCTTTCGGCCCAACACATCAGACTCATTTTTGAGTATCGGGTTGTCGTCCCACTTCGATCCTACTCGTTTGGCCAGACTAGACAGGTTTGTCTGTTTCTAGAGGCACCCCGGAGAGGTGGAGCAGGGTCTGGTTCACCGATCCTTGCACAAGCCATCACCTGTGGGTCGCTGACAACTTTTAGCTCTGGTGTTTTGCGACGCGTCTTCGACTCTCGATTTCTTAGTAAAGCGAGCTGTTTAACCAACCCTTGCGTTTTTTGGCAGCTGAAATTTCAGAATAGTTTTTCTTACAAATTTGACAACCAGAGATATCATTTGAAATGAATAAAGGGTAAATGGAAAACTATCTTTACCACACATAGTGCCATTGATGGTGTATGTCGGTGGGCTCACGCTAGAACCTGAGGGATAAAGGCCGCTTGGTCAAAGCAGTCGCCACAACGTGTGAGACTCGGAATTTTTATTTCTAAATAATTGAAAATGTGTCAAAATTGGAGATCGGACCTTCAGAATTCTAGGTCTGAATCTAAATAATAAGTAAACGTGTTAGGGAAAATACGCCCATAAATACAACGCAAACGTACTCAGTGGCAGATATACATGTATATAATTTGTGTAGGTCGTTGATAGTAGGTCAATAAACATATACAGCTAGTGGGAACTACTGAGGGCTTATGAAATTACTAAAACCAGTCCTCTATCTTCTTCTACCTTTCAGATTCATGTTGAGCATAAGTCTTCAACAAACACTTTCCAAGCCGTTCTGTTTCTTGCCATTCTTTTAAGATCGTTTCTTGTCTTCCCCATCATCTTCATCTCTGCTTCTATCTGTCTTCTCCAAGAATTCATTGGTCTTGTCTTTGTCTTTTTCCCTCGGGATTCAAAAAAAGGGCCTTTTGTGTAAAATCTCAGTTGGCTTCCGCAGTGTGTGTCCTATCCAGTGCCATCGTCTTTGCCGTTTCTCTTTATCCACTGGCACCCGACTGGCACATTTCCATAACTCTATGTCAGTAATTTTGTCCTACCATTTCCATCATTTTACCACGCGCAAGCATCCATTAATGAAAGTCTGAATCTTCATGACCGTCATTTTAGTTGTTCTCCATGTTTTACAGACATAATAAGACTGACTTAACTTTGAAGTTGAAAACTATTATTTTAGTATTAAACCTAACCTCTTTATCGCTCGCCATTAAATGAACGTTAAAACGGCGTAGGTGCGTTGTGTCGTCGTTATAAGCTTCATATCTACTCCTTTCATCCCAACACGTCGGTCATTAGCACGATATTTTTGAGCGAAGAATTCTTTTCTTATCCATTCCTACTGATGTGTCTATTTTCAGAGCAACCGGAGGGAGATGCAGAAGAATGTCAACTAGTTGTTGTCGCTTATCATAACGTATACAATCAGCTAGGAGTCACTTACCAGTTTTGGCTCAAATGCTGTCCTGCATCATGGCCCTAGTGAAGGCAATAACCTCATCACTTTCAAATGTTGTGGTCTAGCAGTGTGAAGTTTAATCAGTCTCTCAGATGCCATGTTTCCTGATAATCTTGACTTTTACCGCTCCAGAGACAAAAGATGCATCTCTTCCTGGTAGACGGTCAAAATGCCGGAGTGCTGAAACACTTGCTCAAAATGTATGACTTTCTGATGATCACAATTGTTACTGTTGCAAAGATCTTTACAGTTTTCTACCATCGTTCTATCGACCCTAATCGATAAACTTCAAGAATTCTAAAATAGACAACTCTGATTTTTCTCAAAACTTCCTTGACATGTCCAGACGTACCGCCCTTGTTATTCCTAGATTCAAAGCAATGATAAAACAGAAGTGTTTACTTTGAGATTTCGGACAGCGAGCACTTAGGAACTTTTTAACAGAATTTAATTGATAACCCTCTGTGACCGTTTATTGGAGAGGTCACGGACATTTCTATGAATAACAAATTATGAGATCTTCTAATTCGGGGGTCAAATTCATCTAGAGTAGACTGGATATCATTGACTAATAATGTGTGTTTCTTTGTATTGCGATCATTATTACTGCACACGGGACGAACCCATTGACGTTCCAATAACTACCACGCGAATGTCCAGAAAATCCGAGGAGGATCCTGGGTCTCATGCACGGCCTGGCATCCAATGTGTGGGTAAGGTTTTACTGACAGTTTCTTCCGGACATTGGTTAAATTTGTGGTTTACTCATTTTAATTGTAACTGTCAGTGATTCTTTAAATGTTTATGATGTAACCGGCAAGCTAAGGAAGTAAACAACATTCATACTTTACTTTCTTTGATACTGGAACATCTAGTGTAAAACTGGATTCAGATGAAGTCAATCCCTTCGCATTGCATGCTTATCTTGTATTATCTTGTATTATCTTTTATACAATAATTTCATCATAAAAGAAAACAAGTAAAGGAGCGCCGTCACGCCAAGTGGCGTATATGAAGTGACCATGATTTTTTGGGCTAATGTGGTCGGTATCACGCCAGTGTCGCTTTACTTTCCCAGAAAAAAATCTGGTACCCATTTAAGGCTTTTCCTTTGTAGTCCAGTTCACTAAGCATTCCAATACTTTCATCATGCCTAATGTAAATTATTAATCTTGTAGTAGCGGCAGTCTATAATTAGTAAAGACAAGAACAACTAAATATCATGTGTCATACCAGTTGGTGTAGACGATCATGTCCTTCCACAATCTTCTATTTAACGTGCATCGTATCAATTCTGTTTTCTGTTTTTCATGTCATGCCACCAAGCTATCTAGTATTTTCTCTCTTTGTCGTTAGCGATCTCTCTTCCACTGTATTTTGCCAGTTGTAACCAAGTATTCCAACTTTCCTCTTCTCATGATGTGCCTGAAAAATGTCGATTGTTTCTTTGTGATGTTTTTTAGGAGCTCTCTTTTTGTGTTTGCCAATTTGAGAAATTCTGTGTTGGTATTTTTAGCTGTCCATGGAACTTTCAACATTCTTCAAAGAAATCCAATATCTGTGGCCTCTAATTGTCTTTTCGTTTGTTTGTTTTCTGTCCATGATTAGCTTTCATAGGTCAGAATTGGCTCAAATATCATAGGTGGGTAAAATATTAAACTTGAGGCCGCAAAACCATCATCATCAAGTAGAATACCCGCCATGGCTCATATCCTGGTGTGTGTCTGTGCTGGCCATGGTTCATATCTTGGTGTATTTTCGTGCTAGGCATGGCTCATATCTTAATGTGTTTCACTGCTAGTTATGGTTCATATCTTGGTGTGTTTCCGTGAGGCCCAGGCTCATATCTTAATGTGTGTCTGTGCTAGCCATGACTCATATCTTAGCTTGTGAGTGTGTGTGCTAGACATGGCTCATATCCTGGTGTGTGTCATGTTAGTCATATCTCATATCTTGGTGTGTGAACGTGTTAATCATGTCTCATATCTTTGTGTGTCTGTGTTTAGTCATATCTCATATCTTAGTGCGTATCAGTGTTAGTCATATCTCATATCTTTGTGTGCATGTCTATGTTAGTCACATCGCATATCCTTGTGTGCATGTCTATGTTTGTCATGTCTCATATATTTGTATGTATGTTCATGCTAGTCACATCTCATATATTAGTGTGTGTCTATGATAGTCATGTCTCATATCTTTGTGTGTTTGTGTTTAGCCATATGTAAAATCTTTGTGTGTGCATGTTTATGTTAGTCACATCTATCTTTGTGTGTGCATGACTTTTTAGTCATGCCTCGTATCCTAGTGTGTGTATCTGTGTTAGTCATATATCATATTGTAGAGTGTGTATGTGTTAGTAACATCTCATATCTTAGTATTTGTGTCTTTGTTAGTCATATCTCATATCTTGGTGTGTGTCAGAGTTAGTCATGCCTCATATCGTTGTGTGCATGTCAGTGTTAGTCACATCTCATATCTTTTTGTGTGCATGTCTGTGTTAGTCACCTCTAGTAACTCGGGCAGATGGTGCTAGCTAACCTGGGAGGGCCGACCATCTAAGGGCAGAATTCCCCTACAGAAAAGACAATCTGCTGCCTTGCAGGAAGATGGGTACAATCAAAGGCAAAGGAAAGCAAACATGAATAAAATGCTGGCTGAAATCGGATGCACTGGGCCACTGGCGCAGAACACAGTGCAACGTTTTAACAGGTATTCAATCAGGGTGGATCTAACAGACTCTAATTATGGTGTTCTGTCTATGGGGTCGATCAATTCAGTTAAACAGACAGCTGTCTTCATATGAGAGTCTGGAATCCTACTCTGATTGAGTCTTGATCGCAGAGAGTGAAAGAGAGAGAGAGAGAGAGAGAATACCCGCTGGCGTAGGTGATCATGTCTCTCCACAACTTCCGATCTCGACAGTTATGTATCATTTCTGTTCTTGACCTTCTGCCAAGCCATTCTGTTAAGCACTTTTTTTTTTCCTCTTTCACAATGTTTTCATTACTCTTCTTAGCTGTCCATGGTATTTTTAACATTCTTCTGTAAAACCACATTTCTACAGACTCAAGTGATTTTCTTGTCTGTTGTCATTTGTCCATGATTCACATCCATATGTCAAGACTGGCTCTACGTAACATTTAAGAACTATTTTTCTTGTTTCTATTGTCAAAAATAGATAGCACAGTATCTTCCTCATTTTTTGGAAAGCTGCTTTTGCCTGAGCTATTCTGCACCTCACCTCTGTTGTACATCTACCATCTGAGTTTAACATTGTTCCAAGATATTTAAATTCATTTACCTGTTTTAATATTGTTCCACTTGTCTTTATTGTGCATTGCAGTGGTGTGCTTGCTTACGTTCGCCCGATGACTAAAGTATTCTAGAGTATTCGTAGACTGTAGAATTCCTCTTCGTCATCCGCCCTTAAAAGGACGTTAAGTGTATGTGTCTGCGTTGTTGTTTGCAGTATAACTGTTATATTTCCGCCTTTCGGCCCAACACATCCGACTTCAGCACGACATTTGAGTACCGGGTTGTCTTCCCTCTTCGATCCCTACTCGCTTGACCAGACTAGACAGGTTAGTCTGTTACTGGAGGCACCACGGAGAGGTGAAGCAGGGTCTGAATGGTTTTGGTTCACCGATCCTGGCGCAAGCCATCAGCTGTGGGTCGTTGACAACTTCCAGCTCTGGTGCCGGGAGGCACGCCTTAGCTTCCATTGCAGTGATGTCTTTTACTTTGTTCTTACCATTACCTCTGTCTTTTTTCTATTAAGTCTGAGTCCTATATTTTGCTTTCTTTCACTATAATGTCTAACATTTCTTGTAACTCATTTTCACTCTTAGCTATTAAGACTGTATCATCAGCATACCTTAACTTATTTATATTATGACCCCCAATTGTTATTTTAGGAATGTCCCTTATGGATCTTAAAACAATCTCATTATACATATTAAAGAAGTCTGGCGACAGCACACAACATTACCTAACAGCCTATTTATTTGTTGAAACGTTCCCAATTGATTTCCCGCCTTTATGGCCGCTGTTTGTTGCCAATACATGTTCTTTATTATTCTCAGATCTTTGTTGTCCATGTTCATGCCTTCTAAAATTGTGATTATTTCTTGGTGCTTTACTTTGCCAAACGCTTCGTTATAATCTATGAAACATAGATATAGATCTGTTTTCACCTCTATGACTCCAAGTACTACATATGTCATGATGTATATGGCAATGTTCGTACCTTTACTTCCAACAAAATCACTATGTTCATCACTAATTCCTGGGCTGATTTTGTTTGGCCATCAAACCGTATAATCTGAATGGGGAGACAAGCGACTTTTTGTTACTATCGCCCACGAGAAAGCATCAATATTGTTTGTATTTTTTTATCCGATAAAAACAGTGCAACCAGTTAAATAGTCAAGCAATAAATACAAAACGCCAGTTTTTATATTCAAACAATTATTTGTTTATTTAATGTCATCATTATCTTAAAGGTATTACAATCTAGATGATATTGTTAGACAAAGTAAAGGCATTGTAGTGAGATGCTAACTTTCCCCAGCAGATCATAATCAAAGAATTGAAAGAAAGTAGTCTTTTTAAGTTTATTGAAAATAGTTGGCTGACAAATATCATTTTACAGTGGAAATTAAAATATTATGGCTACGTCAAAAGACACAGCGGGCTGGTGAGAACATAATGGAAGGTATGGTTCCTGGACCACGCGTCAAGGCAGACCAAGAAGAATGCGGCTTCAAGATATTAAAGATACCTCGATCATGACATCATAAGAAGTGGGAGATCCCGCTAGAGACAGAGATTCTTTCAAACATGCTATGGAGAATGCAATGTTCTGCAGAGGGCACGCGAACTAAAGATGATTATCAGTATCAACTTCAATGTCAAACCTGTAAAACAAAGATAACAAAAACGATAATCATAAAGATATAGCAATTTCGTTAATGGTAGCTGACGAGTAAATAAAAGGATGGAAATTGTAGAGTATAATTTCTAGTTTAAAACTATCAGAAAGCACCCAACAAACACCAGTGAACAAAAATGACACAAGGATTGGACGAAAAACGGAAACAAGGCGAGTTTTATACATGCCCGTTTTAGTGAACTCCAGAAGAAGGGACAAAGTGGAAGACTAAAATATACTTGGATAAGATAGATTAAAGTCAAGATTAAGGTAGGGAAAGCGTGAAGTCATAAATGAGAATCACAACAAACAAGATGGCTTGGAAAGTGTTTCTTGAGATATGCTCTACAGGAAGTTGAACGGTAGAATAACCAGAATACAAATTAAAGCCAACAGCTGCAACGGAGCTCTTGCCTGAAAAAAGAAACAGAAATACAAATATATTATAAATGTCTTGTTTAATTTTGTGTCCATTTAGAATCTGACCTGTTCTCCAATTATACGGGAAGATCAAAGAACAATAATCAAATATCGTAGATCCAATGAGAACTGAAGCGTGAAAGCTCTAATGTTTTTTAGTCTTGACTTTGGTCTGTGATGATCTGTAAAGTTTGTAGCAGTACACGATAAGTGAATAAAGGAACAATGTGATAACGATAACGGCGGCAAGGAGAAAAGCGATAACATCAAGTACATAGATTTGATACCAGGGCATTTGTTGACCTGCCGACCTCATGTACGCACCGCCATGTTGCATGACGTGATCAAACCAGTAGGCGGCTTCCTTCTTTGGAACTTTATAGAGCTCCCTGTAAAGGCGGGAAGCTTTCTTCATGTTCTGTGTGTAGTTGCCCTCGTAAACGATTTGCTTCATCATGGCCGCCACTCAGAGGCAGTATCTTCCCTCATATCAGCGCGGAGACCCAGACCTTTAATCACGATTCTATCTGAGTTGTAACCCTGGTCACCAGAAATGGGAAGACAGAGAATGGGCACTCCATGGTAGAGGGCTTCGTATTGACCGTTCTTCCCGCAGTGAGAGATGAAGAGTCTTGCCTTCTCGTGACCCAGGAGATCGTTCTGTGGGATCCACTTTGACGTCATGATGCGGCTAGGGTCAGGGGAGGTAATATTCACTTTCCATATCACGTCGAGGTCGAGTTGTTTAAAAGCTGAAATCAACTTGGACGAGATGTGTGGGGGAATCTCGTGAACAGATCCTCCAAAGGTAAAAATGATGATTCCATTTTTGGATTTGTCTACAAACTTCTTGAACTCCCCATCCAGCGGTTTTGCTGGAGATGCTGATGATCCTCCAATTAATTTGGTATTTGGTAACGTCGGTCGAGGGTAATCAAGGATGTGGTCAACTTCAGCAATGATTACTTCAGCGTCAGCAGCAATATCATTGATACACTTGTAGGGTTTGTGTGGGGCAAATCTGGAGACTAGACCGCTGTCATAGAAAATGTCAAAATTTATGCGAGCTATGTAGAACAAAACAGACTGCAATCTTTGAAAGAATGACAACTTGTCACTCCATTTGTCACCTGGGAAAATAGGAGCAGCAGGACTGAAAGGGACTTTAGAAAGAACGATGTCGTGGATTGTCCCAATGAGAGCGAATGGAATGTCCAACATGTAAGGAAGTACAATCATGTTCAAATTGTATGGTATAGACTCTAAAATAATCAAATCAGGTTCAATACTTCTCACTTTGTTCACAAACGTTTCATTTGCCAGAATATTGCTCGCTATTTTCACGAACTCCACGCAGATGTCATAAAAGAACTTTGTTTCATGTATGGATTCCCCAGCCCAAAATCTCTCTGATATTTTAGTGACTTCAATGATCATCGCGGTTACATCCCCCAAGTCTTCTCCATATTCAATAACGTTTATTCTTGTGTCCTTAATTATGCCCTTTTGTGATATATAGCGCGGCACAGAAATCCAAACGTCATGGTTGAAGTTAGCCAGTTCGGCAGCGATTTCTGAGTGGTAGACAATGTAGCTTGTCACTGGTGGCGGGTAAAATAGAACGGTCTTGGCGTCAGTGCTGGTCAGGGACGTGGTTACCGTGACAGCGAGCAACATCAGGCTCCACATGGACATCGTCCTGGTCTGTTTGGATAGAGAAATATGAAGAAACGTTCATTTTGTTTGTTTCTGTGTGAATGTGCGTGTGTGAATTTATAACAAAAGTCTGTACATAAAATTGTTTAAAATACAAATATATGTTGAGCATTGATTGCTTTCTTGTCTGATTTCTAAAGCCACACGGTGGAGGTATCCCCTTTTATACCCATAAAGATGGCGAAAGTGGTGGACACCAATGGCTTTTCTGAATAGTCGTGTTCTGATTTGGAGGGGTTGGAACTTGACCTGGTTATTTGGTTGTGGAAGGCCCCGGGATCACAGCAAACGAATTAAAATCCATAATTGCTCAACCGCCCGTGTCAACGTAATCATCCAAATCTCATCTCCAAAACAAAAAAAAAGGTAACTGTAGTCCCCATCGTAGCAGTCTCAGCACACGACAAAAGACATAAGGCGAAACCGCGCAGAAAATGAACACAGCCAACTGTTCCCTGTCATACGATATCATCATTCATCGTAAACAATTGGAATATCGAAACGTGATCAAAACGGATGAGACACACAGCTCACGGTGTGCACAGAGCACTTAACACGACGGACTTGGAATATGAGGAAACTGCAACAAGGAACACTTTTCATGCATAGCCTTCAATTGTTCCCGTCGCCTATCCATCATATACCGGGAGTTCAAGTCCTCTTAAAAATTATGATCGTCGTATTTAAAAAAAAAATGTATAGCGCTTGATGATGTTAGACCATCGTTGTTTACTCCAATTCCGAACATATAGACACACATTCGTCAGATTATCCTTGTCGCACATCAAACAACTGACCGTAAGATTATCGTACAGCCGGTTACAATGAACCATTACTATGACGTAGCACACACAATTTCGTTCCCTTTAAATTTCTGATTACTCTAGTGAAAGCAGCCTACGACGAACAAAACACGGTGCAAATTGCATAATGAGATAAAACTGCGGGTGACGAAGTAGTTTACATTAATGAGTAACTTGGAAATAACTTGCGTCAAGGAATGCCAACAACGGTCATGAACAGTACCAATGTGACGTAAAGCGCAGGTCATGTCTAGACGGTGTAAGGTCTCATTCACAACACTTGATTTGTCAAAGAGGGACTTGCCGGCGTACAACTTCGCTTTAGCAGCGCAGATGTAATAAGTAGATCATCATTTTTACTTTACTGCAGAAAAGTGCAATGGAGAACCGAAATTAATCAGATCCCGAATGCACTTTCTGCAGCGATCGAGAGAAAGTGACCTAGATCCACCATCTTTACAGAAGTCCTGCCAAGAGGTAGTGCAATAATAGATCTTCTATATAAGACGTCTCCTTTCCTCCGCTAGTCTTAGGGACACCCCTGGGCAAGGAAGAGCTCCCGTTTAGCCCCACTATCAGGGTTATGTGAAGCCATTGGAGCAGGTGGTGGATGGTGTTGTGGGAGCAGCCGACAAGTAGTGCCGGGTATGGTCCCCACACCGCGATGGCAGGCAGATCTATATATCTTTCGTTCGCCAGAAGTATTGTCCATATCTGCAATGTCATTTCCTGTATAAATGTCACTGTCTTTTGTAATTCTTGCAGTGGCCCATATAGTTTTGTCTGTAGTGTTGTATCTATGGGCCAATGGATTTTCCTCAGTCTACTATATTCAGTGCAGTCTTGAAGTATGTGTTCAGCAGTCTGGGGCGCCTGTCCACATGTACAAGTAGTTAATGTGCCGATCTTGAATTTTGTATACATAAGACTATGGAGTCGTTTGTGTCCTGTTCTGAGGCCTATAATGATAACTTGTTCACATCTATTTATATTATGAAAGGCATCCTGATTTGGGGCTTGTGGTCCTCTGATTGATTTGATTATCTGTTTCTTATGATGGTATGTAACCGGTGTATCTAGCTGTGTGCCTGTTGAACCTTCCTTTGCCAACTGATCTGCTTTCTCATTTCCTGGTATTCCACAGTGTGATGGGATCCACTGCAGGGCAACCCTGTGGTGCTTGCAGAGTTCAGTCAATAAGGTCTGCAGATGTGGTAATTTTCTGGATTGTAGTGCCTTGAGTACTGATCTTGCATCTGTCAAAAACACTACAGGCTGTGGGCTAAGATTACTGTTCAGCAGTTTTTCTATTGCCAACTTTATTGTTTGTATTTCCGCATCATAATTGTGACAATATTTCCCTGTTGCTATTTTATTCATATCCCTAGTGTTATTTGGGTACTCTATATATGAACCTGCTCCCCCATTCTTTACTGCATTCTGTGCTTATCCATCTGTGTACACACGAATCCATAGGTCTTGTGGGTATTCTTCATCCAGGAAACTGAGAGTTATTGTTTTTCGCTGTAGACTAATATGTTCTTCTTTGCCAACTATTCCTTTCACTTCTGTCCGTATTTGTATTGATAATCCTGATTCCTCTGTCCAGGGAGTCTGTTCTGGTATGGGCAGTAGGAGGTTAACAACTCTTGGCATGTCTGGTGTTTGTCTACTAATACGCTTGGCTTGGTGGATAAAACTGCTTCTCTTAAGTCGTCCCAATGCAAGATTTTTGGAATCGGTCATTCATTGGATGTCTCGGCATGCATGCACATTTTTCAGCCTGTATCAGCACCTTTGTGTCCCTCCGTTCTCTCAGTGCTGGTATCCTCCAAAAATTCTCCATCTCCAATATTGGTATTGATTTAATTGCTCCTGTGATGTCCCTAAGTGGCTGGTTTTGTACTTTATCCAGTTCTTGCAGTGTGGTGTTTGATGCTGAGCACCATGCAGATGATCCATATTCTAAATGTGGGCTTATACTCTGTTGGTAAACTTTACTGAGTATTTTTTCCCACTCGCACCCCATGTGGTTCCACACAACTTTCTTAGAATAGCCAATTCCCTCCTTGCTTTTTGGGTTGCCTTATTTATCTGCAGTTTCCAAGATAGTTTGTTATCAAATGTAACTCCGAGATATGTAGCTTGTATGTCTTCTTTCACAAGCTCATTGTTTATGTAGATGGCTCCTGCTTTTTGTTTTGGGGAGAGAGTGAAAAGTGTAGTACTGCATTTGTCTGTATTGATGCTGATACACCATCTATTTGAACATGAATTCAGTGCATTAATAGCTCTTTGTAGAAATTTGGAGGCCACTGTTGCATACTTCTCTGTGCACCACATTACCAAGTCATCTGCATACATTGCCACTTTGATGCCATGTGGTAGTTCAGTAACTAGGTCATTGATATAGATCAGAAAAAGTGTTGGAGATAGTACCACTCCCTGTGGTACGCCCTGGCGCAGTAAGACCTTCTTACTCTTAAGACCATCCAGTTGCACTCTGGCTCTCCTGTTATGCAGGTATGCTTTGACCCATTTGTACATCCTGCCATTTACTCCATAATTTATCAGTTTCTTCAAAAGCCCTTCCTTCCATACCTTATCAAATGCTTTCTTTAGGTCTATCCATGCTGCTAGTACCAGTCTATTTTCTTGAAATGCGTCCTCAATTTCCTGGGAAAGATAGGTTGCCTGATCTTCGGTAGAGTAACACTGTCTAGAGCCTGCTTGTTGAGGGGCAAGGAGATTTTTACTTTCCAGGTACCACTGCAGTCTGAGATTGATTATACGTTCCATTGTTTTACACAGACAGCTTGTAAGGCTGATTGATCTATAGCTGGATGTCGTTGAACCATCTTTTCCTGGCTTTAGTAATGGTATCATAATTGTTTCTCTCCATGCCTGTGCCACTCTACCTGTGATCCAGCAAATGTTGTAGATCTGCAGTAGTTTTGATTTAGCTGCAGTTCCCAAGTTCTTAATCATTTCATTGGACACTCCATCATTGCCCGGTAACTTTTTCATTTTTAATTTGGATATTGCCAGCTCTAGCTCTCTTTGTGTAATGGGTATTTCCATAACTTCATGTGTGGTCTCTTCTTGTCTTGCATTTTGTTGTATTAAACGGGTCTCTTGTCGTTTCTCTAGGCTAATTTCAATATTATTGTCATTGGCAAAGGAGTTTGCAAAGTGATTTGCAGCATGCTTACCTGTTAGGATGTCTCCACCCTTCTTCAGTGTAATTTTGGTGTTCCTTTCTGTACCCTCATCATTCAGCTGTTTTACAAGCTTCCACACTTGTCTTGTGTCTCGTTCAAGATTCAAGGACTCTGATTTCTCTTTCCAGCTTCTCCGTCTGGCTTGTAGTTTAGCCCATTGAAATTTGGCTTTAGCATGCTGATAGTTATTGTGGTGTTCCTGGTAAGGGTTATTTTCTGCTTGCTTTCGAGATGTTTCCATGTCATTGTGCAGTTGCTCTAGTTCACTACTCCAGTATGGTTTGTATTGCTTCCGTGCCCCTCTAGGTATTGTTTCACTGGCAGCTTGTATTATTAGTCTACTGAATTCATCAACTATTTTGTTGATGTCTCTGTCTGTATTTAGATCTTTAGTCAGTACACTGGTTTAGTGTTTATACATTTTCCAGTCTGCCTTTTTGTAATTCCATCTGGAGAGAGTGCTGCTCTCCCTGACGGCCTCATTTTGCACCACTAAAAATACTAGTAGGTGGTCGCTGCCTCCAAGTTGTTTCCCAACAATACGTGTGATATTCAATCCAGGTCTGGTGAATAGAAAGCAAGGTCTGGTGTAGATGTGGTATGCCATGATCTAGAGTAGAATGTTGGTGGATCTGTTGTCTGGCAGGCAGACGATCTCATGTATAGAGACAATGGCTGCGATCTCCGACTAGTACAGTCACTGCCAAGAAGGAAAGGAATGGCAAACTACCTTCTTAAATTGCCTGGAATAATCATGACAAACAACAACTTTATATTTACAGCTACCGACGCTAATGGGGACTTCACAGCCACCTCGTCCAGTAGGCGTCATGTGCTACAGGTGATACCCGATCGTCATCAAGCAACTGTATGCAAGATCAAAAATAAAGAGACACTAGCAATAGGAACTTGGAACATTAGATCAGCATTCCAGGTTGGTAAACTAGAAAACATCAGCCAAGAAATGAAGAGAATGAAATTGAACATCTTGGGACTATGTGAAATGAGATGGACAGGAGCAGGATTATTACAATGCGACAGTGGAAATGTAATTTACTTTGGGGGAACCACACACGAAAGAGGAGTAGGCATCATGTTAGATAGAGAAAGAAGGAAAACAGTGAAAGGATTTTGGCCAGTATCAGACAGAATTCTGCTAGTAAAATTGAGAAGCAGACCAATGGATATCAACATAATTCAAGTTTATGCACCAACAAGTAATAGCGAAGAAGAAGACATTGACACTTTTTACGAGGAGCTAGAGGCGACCATGGAACAATGTAAACCCCAAGAAATAACTATTATATTAGGGGATTTCAATGCAAAGGTAGGAACAGCTAAAGTGCAAAATGTGACTAGGGGGCATGGCCTTGGAGAGACGAATGACAGAGGAGATAGATTAATAGATTGGACAAAGACACATGAATTGATTATAGGTAACACCTGGTTCAAACAACACCCTAGACGACTATGGACATGGCAAAGCACATACAAAAAAGTACACAATCAAATTGATTTTATACTGTACAGAGAAGATTCAGGAATGGGCTAACATCGGTTAAAACAAGGTCAGGAGCAGATTGCAGTAGTGACCATGTACCAGTAAAATACTGGTATACCAGAAAGTGCATTCGGGTAGTATAAAGTAAAGTAAAAGTAGTAAAGTACAAAGCTCCAGGTCCTGACAATATAACAATCGAAGAGAGAAATGCATTAGGAGAGCTGGGAGTACAAGTCATAAAACAATTACTCAATGACATATATAACACTGGACACATACCCGAAGATCTACTAAAATCTATCTTTGTAGCCATACCGAAGAAGTCAGGAGCCACTGATAGTGAAGACCATCGCACTATTAGTCTCATGAGCCATATGACTAAAATATTACTAAGAATAATCATGAGACGTGTAAGGAACAAAATAAAACCAGAAATAAGTGAGGAACAATGTGGATTTGTGGATTTGTGGAAGGAAAGGGCACCAATAATGCAATATACATCTTAAGAACATTGATAGAAGGATCTATAGAAGTAAAGAAAGATCTATATATGTGCTTTATAGACTATACGAAAGCATTTGACAAAGTAAACATGTGGAAATATTCAATATTCTGGAGAAATTAAACATTGATGGCAAGGATCTGCGAATCATAAAAAACATGTACTGGCAACAAACAGCAGCTATACGAATTAACAACTAAACAGGACAATTCCAATATATAAAACAAGGAGTCAGACAAGGCTGTGTTCTGTCACCGGATTTGTTTTCACTTTACAGCAAATATATTATGAGATCAATAGTAGACAAAAAAGGAATTGAAGTCAACGGTCACAACATAAATAATTTGCGATATGCGGATGACACAGTCTTAATTGCAGAGATAGAGAACGAACTACAAGAAATGATAGACATAATAGTAAAAGAAAGCAACAAGAAAGGTCTCAGTCTGAATAGCAAGAAAACAGAAGTAATGGTTATATCGAAGAAACAATCATCACCATCATGCAGCATAAAATAAACAAGACAAATCTGAAACAAGTGCAACGCGTTAAATACTTGGGCACAATAATAACATCGGATGGAAGATGCACCACGGAAATAAAAAGCAGAATAGCTCAGGCCAAAATAGCATTTCAGAAAATGAAAAATATCTTATGCAACAAATCTATGTCAATAAAAATGAGAAAGAGAGTTCATCGGTGCTATATAGAACCAATTCTGACCTATGGAAGCGAATCATGGACAGTAGACAAACAAATGAAAAGACAATTAGAGGCCACAGAGATGATTTTTCTCAGAAGAATGGTGAAAGTTCCCTGGACAGATAAAAAGACCAATGAGGAAGTTGTCAAAGAGGCCAACACAAAAAGGGAGCTCCTAAAAAACATCAGAAAGAAGCTATCAACATTTTTCGGGCACATCATGAGAAGAGGAAAGTTGGAATACTTGGTTCAACTGGCAAAATAGAAGGAAAAAGAGATCGCGGACGATAAAGAGAGAAAATACTGGATAGCTTGGTATCATGGCATGGAAAACAGTCAACAACAGAACTGATATGATGCACTGTAGATAGAAGATTGTGTAGAAGAGGAGGAAGAAAAGGATAGAGAGAGAGTGAAGGAGATAATAGAGAGCAGGTCAGAAAGAACGATCCGGAAGTGAGGGGGCGAATAGGCGAGACAAAATGTGTAAAGGTAGGTCAAGGAAAAATAGATAAAAACGTAGTCACAGTAATAACAAAGAGGATAGGCCAGGAAAAAGGCGTGCAGAACGTGTGAGGTCATCTTCAGACACTAACGGGACAAAGCAATGCACGGATATAAGGAGAGAATTAAATAAACAGAGGCCAGGTTCAAAAGTAGAACAATGTCAAGGGAACCAGACAGACAGACGCGGGGTGTAATAAAGAGGTCGAAATTAACATGCAAAAACATGAAGGCCATCTCCATAATTGAGTGGGTGGTCAGACGTACGTGGGCAGGAAGATGCTGATTGGATGGATAAGCCAAATTTAAGGGACAGACACATAACATAGATAATTATTAGTCAGATTCGAGAGATTGGAAGAACTCAAGATTCAGAACATGAGGAAATGGTCGAACATTCGAGATTATAGAGAGCAGAAGTTGTAATTGAGCTCGCGGAGAAGGTAGTCATAGGGGCAAGCGCGTCCTAGAAGCAAGTCGGGCCATAGAGAGGCTAACACCAGCCTCATAGAGTAGAAGTAATGTAGAATAGTCAAGACCTAGCATATTCAACAGGCAGAAGACAGAATAGACCGATAGATTGTAATTAGGATAGGGGAGGCGCTCGATGGGAGCGTCTCAAATTAATATAGTGCCAGAGTGTGTGCAAGTGTGGTCCTGACATTACATATGTATCGAGAGTCTGAAGTGGCATGAATAAAAGCCAGCTAACTTACCATCAAGTGTTGTTCTCTGTGCACAGTTTCATTATCTAACCTAAGTGTCACGAACCATTCCACCAATAGAGTTGTCGCGGAACACAGCGCAACGGTCATCTTAATGAACTAGAAGTACTACCAGACCGAGCAAGGGTCAAGCTAATAAGAATCAATTAGTCCGGGGATGTGTATGTGACCTGATTACAAACCCGAACCACAGCATTCCAGAGAAGGTCACACTAACATGATCTCAAGCTAACAGCTGATGAGTAGACACCACAGACAACAGCTGATCGAATAAGCAACAACCAGCGGACGATCTGTTCAAAGATCCTCAAAGACTCGCGCAGAAGTCAATCCAATACAAAGCAATCAATCAACAAATCAAAGTTCTCCCCGCTACATTGGTGCCGGTACACAAGCAACGTTTTTTTTTGTATCCGTACAACCGGATACAATTGTGGAGGGACATGACCACCTACGCCAACCGGTAAGGCACATGATGATGATGATATCTGTAAAGGCCAAGCAATACTATGTCTTCTATATCAGTAGAGGCCAAGCAATACTATGTCTTCTATATCAGTAGAGGCCAAGCTATATGTCTTCTATATCAGTAGAGGCCAAGCTATAATATGTCTTCTATATCAGTAGAGGCCAAGCTATAATATGTCTTCTATATCAGTAGAGGCCAAGCTATAATATGTCTTCTATATCAGTAGAGGCCAAGCTATAATATGTCTTCTATATCAGTCTAGGCCAAACTATGTCTTCTACATCAGTAGAGGCCAAGCTATAATATGTCTTCTATATCAGTAGAGGCCAAGCAATACTAGGTCTTCTATATCAGTAGATGCCATCATTGAGGCCAACACAGCTTTCCTGGCCTGTATCTGCCAGCCTGTTTTGATGCTGGTTGTTTTCGACGAGAGAAAAGATCAGACTGGAAGAACGGAAAAGAATTAGTATGAGTATTTTCCGCTGTAGATTACATAAAGAACTAGTAGATAAATGGTTTGACCACCTGCCAAGACAAAGATCAAATGACAACACAACAAACTTCAATAAAAGCTGCGAGAACACCAGACCCAACGGCCCAAAAGAAAAATATGGATTCGTGGAACATGAGAAACTCTAAGAAACATAACAACAAGAGTAGCCAACAGAAAAGCAAAAGGCCGAAAACTGTGTCTCCGGGACGCTGACGGATAAATGAGGAAGGGTAGAGAGAGAAAAAAAAATTACACAATTTCCCCACTCATGGTGCACAACGTATAAGGTAACCCAGAGGTTTAGGTCCACACTTCTTTTTTATGATAAACCATCTTTGTTTTGCAATCAAAAAGTCTTCTATAACAATTTCAAGCAGAGTTAACCTGCCTCCTATCTGCTTTCTTTAATGCACTTTTTTTTTTTACTGTTTATGTTTTTTAATGTCACTTACTGTCGTAACTCTAGAAATATACATTTATATATTGAGGTAACACAAAAGAACAATGAGGAGTAGCATTTTAATAAAACGAGAGCTGCAAAAATATATAAATACTCACTTGACATACAATGATAGGATTATACTATTAAAATTGGATGTAAAACCATTCGACATAGCAATAATACAAACATAAGCACCTACTCAAGACTATACATATGAACAAATAGAGGCATACTATGAAGATCTAAACACTGTTATGAAGCAAGTGAAATCATCAGACATCTTGATTATAATGGGTGATATGAACGCTAAAGTAGGAAAAGGTAAATATAAAACCATTATAGGAAATCATGGTCTAGGAAAAAGGAATAACAGAGGAGAAAGATTAATACAATTTTGTGAATAAAACAGACTGATAATATGCAACACCTTCTTTGAACAAAAGAAAAGGAAATTATACACATGGAAAAGCCCTGGAGACAAGAAGAGAAATCAAATAGATTACATAATGATAAAAGACAGAATCAGGAACAGCGTCAAGAAAACCAAAACCTACCCAGGAGCAGATATTAATTCAGACCACAATCCTGTAATGATTAAAATGGAAATCAAATTAAAGAGAAACAAACAAAAAACTAATTCAGCAACATCAATAGATATAACAGCGTTAAACCAGAAAATGTAAAAGAAACTTATACTGTACAAGTAAAGAACACATATCAGAAGCTACTAGAAGAGGGGATTGAGCAGTACAGAAGAGAAAATCCTGAGGAAAAAGTCACAAAATAAATGGCAATGCATAAAAAACAGCATGCAAGAATCCTGCAACACCTTGCCCAAAAAGAAAAGTAACAAAAAACAAAGATGGATAACACAAAATCTTAGAAAAAATGGAAGTATTAAGACAAGCGAAAAACACTGCCAGATACAAGGATATAGACAATGAAATACGGAGAATGTGCAAAAAAGGTAAAAGAAGACTGGCTCAACCAAAGATGTCTAGAAGTCGAAACTATGGAAAGTAAACAAAACTTAAGAGAGATGCACACAGAAATAAAGAGAATGACGAATAAAGACAAATAAGCTGTAGGAAACGGATGTATTGCAAACAAAGAGGGAAGAATGCTAACAAACAACAAAGATATAATAGATAGATGGTAAGAATATATCACATAATTATTTCATGACGAAAGGGACAAAAAGCCAGATACAAAATGTACATACAACTATAAAATGGGAGCCGCGGTAGCTCAGTGGTTAGTGAACTGGACTACCAAAGGGATAGGGTTTGATCCCAACCGACGTCTTCCGGGTTCACCCAGCCTTAAATGGGTACCGGATTTTTTCTGGGAAAGTAAATCAGCACGGGCGTAATACTGACCACATTACCACAAAAATCATGTGCTGAAGGTCTGTAAAATATAGGGTCACTAGCATCATATTTCCCTATACGCCACTTGGCGTAACGGGGGTACTTTACTTTTTTTTTTTTTTACAACTATAAAATCCTGAAATCCGAAGTAGAAAAAGCCATAAAAATAAAGAAAAAGGGAAAGGCAGCAGGGCCTGACAATATACAGATAGAGATGATACAGGCTCTAGAAATGACGTCAGGGACGCACCAAAATGGCAGCTTATTTATATTCGAGCTATGGACTAAGCAATGTTTACATTGAACAACACGAGATATGATATTGCTGCGAGTTGGCAGATTTTTGAAAATGTTTTCAAGGGTTTGAACATAAATGTTTGTTCACAGTTCGTTAACCTTCGCTGTAGATAAAGTCGTTAATTCGTTTCAGACGTTTGGGACGTTGGTAGCTAAGGACCCTAACTTGTGCAAACGGATGGCATTGGCAAGGATCATTTTGAATCTATGAAGTGGGCTCATTGTGTGTGTTTAACTCAAAAGCATATGTGCTTTTTAACCAAAGACCTTTTTTTGGGGGGACTCAATGAAGATATCCCCGATGGAAGAATAAACTGTACTATTAGTCCCATAAATGATTCGCTTCCAGAGGTTTATGATGTAAACAAAGCAGTTTTGTCATTGCAAGTGAATAATGTTCACACCTATAATTGGTCAGGATTGTGTAGCAGCAGCAGCTTTATAGTGAACACAGAAAACATCACAGGATTGTGCTGTTCTGAAACAGCTATGCCATGCTACCCTAGAATTGCCTTTAATGGGATTACTGTGACCACAAACCACTCTCCATGTGTGTGCCACATATTTACACCCAGAAAGAAATACTGAATATAACAACATCATGTGCCGTCTGTGATATTAATGACCACAGACCAGGAGCCTCCAGTATGATTGATACAACTGTTGCACCAAGCATTTCATCAGCAGAGCCATATCTATGGAATGTTAATCTGACATTGTTCTTGAATGATATCCAAGTTAATGAGACATCAGAATCGTGTGGCGGCAGCTACAAGAAGGGAGCGGAGAACATCAAGTTCTGCTGCTATAAAGGAGACTTGCCTTGCTATCCCAGAATTGCCTTAAATGGGATCACTGTAGTTGGAAACTTCTACTCTTGTGTAAACTACACATTCACATCTAAGAGTGAATCAGTGAAGGTCACAAAATCATATTCTCTCTGTGGTTTTACTAACTACAGGTCATGTGCTTCTGTTGGATTGGAAATGATAACTTACCACCACTGTGTGTCTATATGTTTGGAATTGGAGTCATCAATGACGGCCTAACATCATCAAGTGCTATGACGATCATCATTTTCGGGAGGACGTGAACTCCATGGTATATGGTGGATAGGCGGCAGGAACCATTGAAGGCTATGTCTGAAAAGTGTTCCTTCTTGCAGTTTCCTCATATTCCAAGTCCGGCTTGTTGCAGGAGCTACTGAGTTAAGTGCTCTGTGCACACCGTGAGCTGTGTGTCTCATCCGTTTTGATCCTGCTTCGATATCCCGCTTGTTTACGATGAATGATGATATCGTATGACAGGGAACAGTTGGCTGTGTTCACTTTCTGCGCGGTTTCGCCTTATGTCTTTTGGCGTGTGCTGAGACTGCTACGATGGGGACTACAGTTACCTTTCTTTGTTTGGGAGATGAGTTAGTAATTCGGATGATTCCACTGGCACGGGCGGTTGAGCAATTATGGATTTTAATTCGTTTGCTGTGAAACCGAGGCCTTCCATAACCAATAGTAATAATAATAATAATAATAGGCTCTAGAAGATTTTGGCGTCGAAGTGATCACAGACATATGCAATCATATACCATACAGGATACATACCAAACGATCTAAAAACATCAACTTTCATTGCATTGCCTAAAAAGAACAGTGCAGTTGAATGCAGTGATTTCAGAACAATAAGCCTAATGAGCCAGGTAACAAAAATCTTACTAAAAGTTATACAGGGAAGGATTCAGTATAAAATCAATACTGAATTAGATGAGCAACAATTTGGATTCAGGAAAAACAGTGGGACAAAAGAAGCCATATTCAGCATAAGAACATTGATTGAAAAGTACACAGAAGTAAACAAACCATATATGCCTGCTTTATAGACTACACCAAAGCTTTCGATAGAATACACCATAACCAACTCATAGACTGCCTAAAGGATATAAATCTAGACGACGCAGACATACGACTAATATGTAATTTGTACGGGGAGCAAACAGCAATAATAAGATATAACAAGGAGAACTCTACACCAATGGACATAGAAAGAGGAGTAAGACAAGGCCCGTGTTTAATTCCCAGAAGTGGCCCATTTTTTTCCTGACAGACAAGATTCCTCTGTTTACCCAGATTCTAAAAATGGGTATCATATACTTTTTTTCTGGGAGATAAAGGCGGTCTGGCGTGACACTGGCCACACAATTAAAAATTTTGCCGTGGGTTAATAACAAATATCAGTCAGCCCTAACTCCCATAATCCCCATACTCCTAGCAGGGCATGGAGGTAATTTTCACTGTTTAATATAACTTAAGTTTGTGGGAGAACAGTCGTGTCCCAACAAGATGGAGGTAATTTTCACTGTTTAATATAACTTAAGTTTGTGGGAGAACAGTTCGTGTCCCAACAAGATGGAGGTAATTTTCACTGTTTAATATAACTTAAGTTTGTGGGAAAACAGTTCGTGCCCCAATAAGATGGAGGTAAAATAAGCAATTCCTGTGGAGGCGAAGGCGCACCTCCCAGCAGCAGAGCTGGAAGTTGTCATCAACCCACAGCTGATGACTTGCGCCAGGCTCGGTGAACCAAACCATCCAGACCCTTCTCCACCTCTCCGTGGTGCCTCCAGTAACAGACTAACCTGTCTAGTCTAGCCAAGCGTGCAGGGATCGAAGAGGGAAGACAACCCGGTACTCAAAAATGTTGTGCTGAAGTCGGATGTGTTGGGCCGAAAGGCGCAAATATAAGTTATACTGCAAACCACAACACAACGCAGACACGTCCACTACGTCCTTGTAAGGGCGGATGATGAAGAGGAATATTCTAGTCTACCATGATACTCTAGAATACTTTAGTCATCAGGCGAACGCAACCAACCACCAAGCAATTCCTGTGCCGGCCGGTGGTTCAGGAGAGAACGTTCGTTCTTAATAAGCAGTTCACTAACTTCTAAAACAAAAGTCACGAATATCGCAAGAGGGGGAAAAGGACATCGGCATAATGGAACAGGTGGACGAATATCTAGGAAGTCTAGTGACAAACGACAATTCGCAAATAGCAGAAATAGACTCAAGATGATGCAACAATGTTTGTCAAATCATTGGACAACTTTCACCACATTTATCCAACAAGGAAATAATTCGAGGCAAAATGGTCACTCTACAATACAGTCTTCTTTTCAACGTTGTTCTTCCAATGCTAGACGTGGACCCTATACTCAACTCAAAACCAATAAGAAAAATAATCACTACGGAGTTTAAATGTGTTAGACGAATGCCAGGAAATAGCATGAGATAACACTAGAAATGAAGAACTGAGAAACAAGCCAAAAATAATTCTCGCCATAGAATACACAAGAAAAAGCAGGTAAAAATTGGTTTTGTAACGTGATAAGATAGAAATACCAAAACACAACACAAGGACATCTACTTACTTGAATGTAGAATCAAAGATCACCAAAGTCTATGCACTAATGTGTTCTTTTATCGAATATGTTACCATCGATAAGCACTGCTCTGTTATTCTGTCAAAATCTGGAAAATTGAGTGCTCCTTTCCAACGTTTTGTTTGCCCTAGTTTTAACAAATCCAGCAGTAAATCGGGGGGGGGGGGGGGGGGGGGCGGGGGGGGGAGGGGGGGGGGGGAAGAGACCTGGCACGATGGGTAACTGGCTCAAAGGCCATACAGTTCACTACGCCCCAGTTTTTCCTTTTCCTCCTCTCCAGCCCCAGCTCTTTTATTTAACCCTTAAACGTCTATTGTTTAGCTCACATGACATTCCCAGTGCTTAGTATCAGCACTCGTGACCTCCGTAACCTCAACACCCCCCCCCCCCCCCCCCCCAACTTCTTCAAATATCTCTGATGGCTAAATACCTACAGCTAAGGTCAAGGTCAAATACGTTTCCAACCTGACTAACGCTGTTACTGCGTTAACTGGGGAGGGGTCCACCAAGAGACATTTTTTATTGAAATTATTTTTTTTATTATAACACAGTATTATTCACAGTATGAAACAAAGAGGGACGAATGCTAACAGACAACAAAGATATAATTGATAGATGGCAAGAATAAATAACAGAATTATTTCATGACAAAAGAGGACAAAAAAAACCATTTATAAAATGTACGTCCAGCTATAAAATCTTTCAATCGGAAGTGGGAAAAAACTATAAAAAAACAATGAAAAAAGGAAAAGCAGAAGGTCCTAACAATATACAAATATAATATGTAATATTATATATATAATATAAAGAAATTATATAGGCACTAGAAGTTTTGCCATTGAAGTGATCACAAACATATGCAATGCCATATACCACACAGGATACATACCAAATGAACTAAAAACATCCACTTTCATTGCATTGCCTAAATAGAATGGTGCAGTTGAATGCAGTGACGTTAGAACAATAAGCCTAATGAGCCATGTTACAAAAATCTTGCTAAAAGTTATACAGGGAAGGATTCAGAATAAAATTAATACTGAATTAAAGGAGCAGCAATTTGGATTCAGAAAAACAGTGGGACAAAAGATGCCATATTCAGCATGAAGTCATTGATTGAAAAGTACATAGAAGTAAACAAACCAATATATGCCTGCTTCATAGACTACACCAAAGCTTTAGATAGAATACACCATAATCAACTTATAGACTGCCTAATAGATATAAATCTAGACGACACAGACATACGACTAATATGTAATTTCTACTGGGAACAAACAAGAATAATAACAATTGATATGAAAAGAGATGTTTAATCCATACACTGGGCAAATCTTAAAAACATCACATAGATGCCAGGCTTAAACATTAATGGAAAGATAATCAATAACCTAAGATATGCTGATGATACTGTTCTACTAGCAGAAAATCCTAAAGTTCTACAATTACGTATTGAAATAAACATGATAAGCCAAAAAAATGGATTAGATATGAATATCAAAAAAACTAAAACTATGATCATAAGGAAAGAAAATTCTCAAGACTACAAATAAATATTAAATTTGAAGGAATACACATGGAGTCAGTTCAGAGCAACAACTACCTTGGACATACTATAACCAGCGATGGAAAATGTAAAACTAAAATAAACAAAAGAATATTTATGGCAAAAAGTAATTTTAATGCTACGAAAAAAAGTAAAATAATGGTCTGCCTCTGCCTCTTTAACCTTGTATTTTCCCCACCAGCATTACTTTTAGTAGGCTGTTGTGTCTTTTAACATGGCCCAAAAATCGCATTTGTCTTGTTTGAATTGTGTTTAGTAGTTCTCTTTTCATTTTTGTTGTTTTAAGACTTCATCGTTTGTTTTCTGTTCCTTCCATCCAATTCTACCTATTCTTCTACGTATATATCCACATTTCAAAGGCTTCAATTCCCTGTTTTGTTTTCTTGTCTAATGTCCATGTTTCTGCACCATATAGGGATATTGAGAAGATGTAACATTTTACTATTCTTAGTTTTAGCCCTGGTGTTATTTGTTTTGACGTTAATGTTCTTCATGGCATTAAAATTACTTTTTGCCATTCCTATTCTTTTGTTTATTTCAGCTGTACATTTCCATCACTGGTTATAGTATGTCCAAGGTAGTTTAGTTCTGAACTGTCTCCAGGTCTATTCCTTCAATTTTGATATCCACTTGTGGTTTTGGAGTATTTTCTTTGTTTATGATCATAGTTTTAGTCTTTTTGATATTCATGTCTTGTCCATATTTTTTGCTTATATTGTTTATTTCATTAAGCAATTGTTGTAGACCTTTATAATTTTCTGCTAGTAGTACAGTAGAATCAGCTATCTAGGTTAAAGCTTATCTTTCTACTAATTTGTAGGCCTGGCATCTACATGATATTTTAAAGATTTGCTCAGTGTATAGATTGAACAAGCTTGGTGATAGGATGCATCCCTGGCTTACTCCTCTTTTTATATCAATGGCTGTAGAGTTCTCTTTGTTATATTTTATTATTGCTGTTTGCTCCCAGTATAGATTACATATTAATCGTATACCCATGTCATCTAGATGTATCCCTTTTAGGCATTCTATAAGTTGTTTGTGGTGTACTCTATCAAAAGCTTTGGTGTAGTCTATGAAGCAGGCATCTTTCGCTCTCTCTCTCTCTCTCTCTCTCTCTCTCTCTCTCTCTTTCTGCGATCAGGACTCAATCAGAGTATGATTCCAGGCTCTCACATGAAGTCAGCTATCGGGCTAAGTGTGTTGATCGCCCCACAGACAGAACATCACAATTAGAGTCTGCCAGATTCACTCTGATTGAACACCCGTTAAAACGTTGCACTGTGTTCTGCGCCAGTGGCCGAGTGCATCCGATTTCAGCCAGCGTTTTATTCAGGTTTGCTTTCCTTAGCCTTTGATTGTCCCCAATCTTCCTGCAAGGCAGCAGATGATCTTTTCTGTAGGGGGATTCTGCCCTTAGATGGTCGGCTCTCCCAGGTTTACGAGCACTATCTGCCAGAGTCACTAGAGGTACTAACACAGACATGCACACACAAAGATATGAGACGTGACTAACACTGGTTTGTTATTGGTTATTGGTTATGGAAGGCCTCGGTTTCACAGCAAACGAATTAAAATCCATAATTGCTCAACCGCCCGTGCCAGTTGAATCATCCGAATTACTAACTCATCTCCCAAACAAAGAAAGGTAACTGTAGTCCCCATCGTAGCAGTCTCAGCACACGCCAAAAGACATAAGGCGAAACCGCGCAGAAAGTGAACACAGCCAACTGTTCCCTGTCATACGATATCATCATTCATCGTAAACAAGCGGGATATCGAAGCAGGATCAAAACGGATGAGACACACAGCTCACGGTGTGCACAGAGCACTTAACTCAGTAGCTCCTGCAACAAGCCGGACTTGGAATATGAGGAAACTGCAAGAAGGAACACTTTTCAGACATAGCCTTCAATGGTTCCTGCCGCCTATCCACCATATACCATGGGAGTTCACGTCCTCCCGAAAATGATGATCGTCATAGCACTTGATGATGTTAGGCCGTCATTGATGACTCCAATTCCAAACATATAGTCACACAGTGGTGGTAAGTTATCATTTCCAATCCAACAGAAGCCACATGACCTGTAGTTAGTAAAACCACAGAGAGAATATGATTTTGTGACCTTCACTGATTCACTCTTAGATGTGAATGTGTAGTTTACACAAGAGGAGAAGTTTTCAACTACAGTGATCCCATTTAAGTCAATTCTGGGATAGCAAGGCAAGTCTCCTTTATAGCAGCAGAACTTGATGTTCTCCGCTCCCTTCTTGTAACTGCCGCCACACGATTCTGATGTCTCATTAACTTGGATATCATTCAAGAACAATGTCAGATTAACATTCCATAGATATGGCTCTGCTGATGAAGTGCTTGGTGCAACAGTTGTATCAATCATACTGGAGGCTCCTGGTCTGTGGTCATTAATATCACAGACGGCACATGATGTTGTTATATTCAGTATTTCTTTCTGGGGTGTAAATATGTGGCACACACATGGAGAGTGGTTTGTGGTCACAGTAATCCCATTAAAGGCAATTCTAGGGTAGCATGGCATAGCTGTTTCAGAACAGCACAATCCTGTGATGTTTTCTGTGTGCGCTATAAAGCTGCTGCTGCTACACAATCCTGACCAATTATAGGTGTGGACATTATTCACTTGCAATGACAAAACTGCTTTCTTTACATCATAAACCTCTGGAAGCGAATCATTTATGGGACTAATAGTACAGTTTATTCTTCCATCGGGGATATCTTCATTGAGTCCCCCCAAAAAAAGGTCTTTGGTTAAAAAGCACATATGCTTTTGAGTTAAACACAAAATGAGCCCACTTCATAGATTCAAAATGATCTTTGCCAATGCCATCCGTTTGCACAAGTTAGGTCCTTAGCTACCGATGTCACAAACGTCTGAAACGAATTAACGACTTTATCTACAGCGAAGGTTAATGAACTGTGAACAAACATTTATGTTCAAACCCTTGAAAACATTTTCAAAAATCTGCCAACTCGCAGCAATATCATATCTCGTGTTGTTCAATGTAAACATTGCTTAGTCCATAGTTCGAATATAAATAAGCTGCCATTTTGGTGCGTCCCTGACGTCATCCACTGGTTTGTTAACTTCTGTGTACTTTTCGATTAATATTCTCATGCAGAATATGGCATCTTTTGCCCGCTATTTTTCCTAAATCCAAATTGCTGCTCATCTAATTCAGTATTGATTTTATTCTGAATCCTTCCTTGCATAGCTTTTAGCAAGATTTTTGTAACATGGCTCATTAGGCTTATTGTTCTAAAGTCACTGCATTCAACTGCACCATTCTTTTTAGGCAATGCAATGAGAGTTGATGTTGTTAGTTCATTTGGTATGTATCCTGTGTGGTATATGTCATTGCATGTGTCTGTAATCACTTCAAGGCCAAAATCTTCTAGTGCCTGTATCATCTCTATCTGTATGCTGTCAGGTCCTGCTGTTTTTCCCTTTTTCATTGTTTTTATAGCTTTTTCCACCGCAGATTTTAAGATTTGATAGCCTGATGTACATTTTATAACTGGTCTCCTTTCCATTTGATCATGAAATAGTTATGTTATATATTCCTGCCATCTATCTATAATATCTTTATTGTCTGTTAGCATTTTTCCTTTTTTTATCTGCAATGCATCCACTTCTGTGGCTTTTTTATTTTATTAGTCATTCTCTTTATTTCTATGTGCATTCCTCTTAAGTCTTGTTTGCTTTCCATAGTTTCTATTTCTATACATTTTTGGTTGAGCCAGTCTTCTTTTGCCTTTTTGCACATTTTGCGTATTTCATTATCTATTTTATTCTTATTGGGCAGTGTTCTTCGCTTGTCTCCTTTCTTCCGTTTTTTTCTAAGATTGTGTTAGTTATCCAGTTTTGTTTTTTGTTCTTTTCTTTTTTGGGTAAGGTGTCGCAGGTTAATTGTATGCATTTCTTTATGCATTGCCATTTGGTTGCTACTTTTTCATCAGGATTTTCTCTTCTGTATTGCTCAATTCCTTCTTCTAGCAGCTTCTGGTATGTGTTCTTTACTTGTATTGTATAGGTATATTTAATATCTTTTTGATTTAAAGCAATTATATCTAGTGGATTTGTTGATGAATTAGACTTTTGCTTGTTTCTCTTTAGTTTGATTTTCATGAAGTCTTAAAAGAAATAAAAATGAAAAGAGAACTACTAAGCACAATTCAAACAAGACAAATGCGATTTTTGTGCCATGTTAAAAGACACAACAGCCTACTAAAAGTAATCCTGGAGGGGAAAATAAAGGTGGCAGAGGCAGACCAAGACTAACATGGACGAGTAACATCAAAAGATGAACAAACCAGCCTATGACAACCAGAACCATCAAAGCAAGAGACAGAGCAGAATGTCGCTTCGTGGTAGCCAACTTTCGATGCGGAGACGGCACTCGATGATGATGAAAAAAGTAGTCAATAAAACCACTTTTGTTTTCTGTTTCTCTTAGTTGGCCGACCCCCCCCCCCCTCCCCTCCACCCCTTTTCCGACAGCCATACGCCTGCGGGAGCCATAATTGCGTTGTTAACTTGGAATCTAATTCCCTGAAATAGTGATAGGGTGGGAAGCACATTTTTTAACGAGAAAAAAATCCGCATTATCTGAGATACTCGTTCTCAGAAACTTAGTGGACTTATTAGAGGACTTATTAACCAACACAGAGCTGAAGTCGTCAGTCGCTGGACATCTCGGGACTTGCTGAGAAGGATATGAGTCACCTAAGGACATGTTCGGAGTGAATAATGACGACCAGTAAATAACTATATAACTCATATTGAAGGATTTCAGATACTCCTTAAGTTTCTGACAGATTCACTGACCGTGTGAATGTGAATTACCTTGTTTCCTTCCTTCCTGTCTCGTTCACCCGATGACTACTAAGACCAAGATTGTCAGCCATCTACGTCTTCCATCCTTAGTCAGGGTCTGGTAACACGCCTACTTGCCTGAAAAGTTTGCTGAGTGGCAGTGTTCCCTAGCGTTTGGCTTTTCGTGGCAAGGCGCTGTGCCACTGAGTACGGGTTCGATCCTGCTTTATTCCATATGTTTTTCTGTTGATTGTCATTTTTTCCGAGTGCTGTAAACATACCTCTTCCTATGAATTGATTCGCTGATTATCGCCTCGGAAGTTTCCCTCTATAATAATATTCATTTATTGTTATTTGACTCCTACTTGTGTGACCTTTATTCTTCTGACCACGTGTTCAGAGCACAGCCAGCAGTCCGGGCAGGACCACTCATGTATTTTTGAAAAAAAAAGACAGGGAAGAAATCAGACGGCAGGTCTCCCAGACAGGGGATGTCAGACAATGGTCAAGGCCTCATGCAGTCTAAAAGGGGTTTCCCAGAAACACAAACAGTAGCAAACACGATTGACAACCGAACAAAAGAATTGGTTCACTTGCGTTTGAAACTGGCCATGTCCAGTCGCCGCTGGCTTGCCAATGAAATGTCAGTCTGGTCAAGCGAGTAGGGATCGAAAAGGAACGACAACACGGTACTCAAAAATGTCGTGCTGAAGTCGGATGTGTTATCCCAATGTAGTTAGATTGTTGACATATCCTTATATATATATATATATATTGTTGTTCCTGCTGAAGGCTTACTTGACCGAAACGTCGATTTTTGTTTCGTCCATTACCACGTAAAGCTGTCACCATACAATTTTTATTTTATTTTTAGAATTGCAATGAAATGTTAGCCTTCCGTGACAATAAATAGAATCATATAAGAAAATGGAATCAGGAAAGAAAGCACACAGAACATTTATCTGAAGTCGGAATGGACTGTCCGCGAGCAGCAGGTTGCAAGCACACAATCCTGCTGCCAGAAGTAACACATAAAAAAGCACAATATATTAAAACATAAAATATTCATCAGTGTTTGCTTGCTTGCTTGCGTTCGCCCATTGACTAAAGGAATACACTTCATCATCCGCCCTTAAAAGGACGTTAAATGGGCGTGTCTGCGTTGTGCTGTGGTTTGCTGTATAAATGGTATTTTCTCCTTTCGGCCCAACACATCCGACTTCAGCACGACACTTTTAAGTACTGTGTTGTCGTCCCTTTTCGAACCCTACTCGCTTGGCCAGACTAGACAGGTTAGTCTGTTACAGGAGGTACCACGGAGAGGTGGAGCAGGGTCTGGTTCACCGATCCTGGCGCTGACCATCAGCTGCGGGTCGCTGACAACTTCCAGCTCTGCTGCTGTCAGGTGCCCTTGCCTCTCATCAGTGTTTATGTCTTTACTTCATTCTGATATTGTTCTTTTCTTGATTGTGATGTATTTTAAAACGTATAAGAGTCTGGGGGCCGCGATAGCTCAGTGGTTAGTGAACTAGAACTATTAAGAACAAGGGTTGACTTAGATCCTGATCGATGACAGCGAGGTTCACCCAGCCGTTAAGTAGGTACCGGATTTTTTTCTGTGAAAGAAAAGCGACACAAACGTACTAGCGACATTACCCAAAAAATGTAACAGTGGAGGTGAAAATGGGTAACAATGAGGTGAGTGAGTGAGCAAATTCACGGGGAGAAAGTGGGAAAATTAACTAATGCAGAATAATGAGTTTCCCGTGAATAGTGGAAGAATTCAGTTAGATAGGGGCAGAGAATGTAAAAGGATTCGTGATTGACCGGAGAGGAAAGATATACTCAAAGTACAAGGTTAGTTAGGGGAGATTTTACTCAGTGTCGCCGGGAGGTGGTCGCCATAGTGTTAATGTTAAGTGTTCAAGTTAGTTTTGTTCGAGCAAAGAGTTCGACAATGAATTCAGTTTTAGTTCAGAGTTTTTCCGAAGCTTCTTGACTTAGAGATAGTCCGGGAGATTGTAGGAGATTCACACAAGGGATGGCCAGGGCGGCTAATGCGATAGAAACCCTAGCTAGATTTGGCGGTAGGCCAATGGCTCATGGAAGCAAAAAGGCTTAAGAGTTAGTCCAAGAGTAGCTAAAGTGATAATAGTGCAGAAGTAAGTCTCGTGTTTAAAGTCGAGGCAATTCTTGTGTTTAGACTAGAGATTTGACTTCAGTTACATATTAAGAGGATTTTTTCAGTGTGGACAATTAGAGTGAGGGAGGCACGATTTAAATGAGCAGTACATTGCGTGTGTGAGTAGCCGAGCGCAAAGTAAGTCGCTGGCTTTTAACTGTTGTGTTACTTGACAAATTATATGATAATAAACTCAAGTCATATTTTACGAGTGGACATTTTGAGCAGTACCGTTTTGTCAGTGTTTGTGGTTGGTAACGGCGTGGTGAAGAACGAACATTCAGGTCGCGGAGAAGACCTCAGTCCTCAGATTCCTGAGGGGGGGACGTTACATCAGAAAGTCAGCTCGAAGTACAGCACTTAAAAAGATCACGAAGGGATATGTAGTTCGTTCCTGGTAATTCGCGGGCTGCCGGCTCAGTCCGGTAGAAAGCAGTAGCCAATAAACAAGTCCAGAGTTCGGTCAAGCAAAATCTGACAGTGAGTACATCAAGTGGCCTGGATTCGATGGGCAGTGAGTCGGGCAAGCAGAACACACAGATACAGAAGCATATAGAATCGAGGCGAAGTACTTTCAGAACATTCTCAGCCATCGGCAGAGAAGCAGAAAATAGCCTTGGGTGTCTGAACCGTAAAGTGTGTAACACAAAGCTCTACAGTTGTGTGGCTTCCGCCCTGTCACGATTGTTACAGTTATTCACCTTGTGGGGCGGTGCATGAAAAGGAGGGTTACGAAGGCCACCCCCCCCCCAATTTCTTACACATCAAATGGCGTGACGGGGTTCTTTACTTTTTTTTTTTGGGGGGGGGGGGGGTACTTATATATAAGGAGGTGACAGGGCGGTCTAGAGGTAGGACGTCGGTCTTTGTACAGAAAGGTCACGGCTTCGATTCCCACCACATGCCATGCGGTGGGAGTTTTTGTTAAAACTAAATCCGTCGTTTCCTCGTGGCTCTACCCTCCCCTGGTCTCTTAATAGTGAGATCCAATGCCTGGCCCTCTCTGATAAGGACGAAAAATACAGGCCAATTGTGCTTGTTAAAGAATACTTATGAGTTTAAAGTCTATAAGAGTAGGCTACAAATAGCTTCCGTCTGAGCAAACACTTGTAAGTCTCAGGATGCGTCGAACCGAAAGTTACAGATATCGCGACTTTGCCGTAAACTAGCGACATCCACGCCCATTTTACTGTAACATACACGGGAACGAACGCGCAAACAAATTAGCTAAAGAGGGAGGGAGATTGCCAAAAGAGAACCATCCGCTCAGTTATGATGAAGCCAAATCCATCCTCAAGGGTCAGTTCCATGAAAAATGGAAACGAGAACACCCAAAGCATAACGAGAGGGACGGATACCACCAACTATCATCATCATCATGTACCCTGCCGGTTGGCGTAGGCGATCATGTCCCTCCACAATCTTCTATCCACAGTGCATCGTATCAGTTCTGTTGTTGAATGTTTTCATTGCCATGACACCAAGCTATCCAGTATTTTCTCTCTTTGTCGTCCGCGATCTCTCTTTCCTTTTATTTTGTCAGTTGTAACCAAGTATTCCAACTTTCCTTTTCTCATTATGTGCCCGAAAAATGTTGATTGCTTCTTTCTGATGCTTTTTAAGAGCTCCCTTTTTGTGTTGGCCTCTTTGAGAACTTCCTCATTGGTCTTTTTATCTGTCCAGGGAACTTTCAACACTCTTCTGAGAAATCCCATCTCTGTGGCCTCTAATCGTCTTTTCATTTGTTTGTCTACTGTCCATGATTCGCTTCCTTAGGTCAGAATTGGTTCTATACCGATGAACTCTCTTTCTCATTTCCATTGACATAGATTTGTTGCATTAGATATTTTTTCACTTTCTGAAATGCTATTTTGGCCTGAGCTATTCTGCTTTTATTTCTGTGGTGCATCTCCCATCTGATGTAATTATTGTGTCAAAGTATTTGAAACGTTGTACTTGTTTCAGATTTGTCTCGTTTATTTTTATGCTGCATGATGGTGATGATTGTTTCTTCGATATAACCATTACTTCTGTTTTCTTACTATTCAGACTGAGACCTTTCTTGTTGCTTTCTTTTACTATTATGTCTATCATTTCTTGTAGTTCATTCTGTGTCTCTGCTATTAAGACTGTGTCATCCGCATTTCGCAAATGATTTATGTTGTGACCGTTGACTTCAATTCCTTTTTTGTCTACTAATGATCTCATAATATATTCGCTGTAAAGTGAAAACGAATCCAGTGACAGAACACAGCTTTGTCTGACTGATTGGAATTGTCCTTAAAGTTCTTAAGATGTATATTGCATTATTGGTGCCCTTTCCTTCCACAAATCCACATTGTTCCTCACTTATTTCTGGTTTTATTTTGTTCCTTACACGTCTCATGATTATTCTTAGTAATATTTTAGTCATATGGCTCATGAGACTAATAGTGCGATGGTCTTCACAATCAGTGGCGCCTGGCTTCTTCGATATGGCTACAAAGATAGGTTTTAGTAGATTTTCTGGTATGTGTCCAGTGTTATATATGTCATTGAGTAATTTTGTTATGACTTGTACTCCCAGCTCTCCCAATGCATTTATCTCGTCGATTGTTATATTGTCAGGACCTTGAGCTTTGCCGCTTTTCATGTGTTGAATTGCGTCCTCTACTTCACTCTGCATTATTGGTGGTCCTGTGTCTTCATTTGAAATGTTTAATTCTGGTCTTTCATCATCATAGAGTTGACTGATATATTCTGTCCATCTTTCCATTGTCTTCTCCTGTCCCATTATTATATTTCCTTCATTTGATTTCACACATCCTGAAAATTTGACTTCTTTTCTTCCTGTTAATTCATTTAACTGATTGTGCGTAAATTTAGGGTCTTTCTTTTGTTGTTTTTCCATTTCTTCACATTTCTGTTTTAACCAGCCTTCCTTTGCTTCTCTGCACTTGTTTTGGATCTCTTTTGTGCAATATTGTGTATGTCCGTTCTTCTTTCTTATGTTTTCTT
Organism: Megaustenia siamemsis; assembly: GCA_032433765.1. Lineage (NCBI taxonomy): Eukaryota > Metazoa > Mollusca > Gastropoda > Stylommatophora > Ariophantidae > Megaustenia > Megaustenia siamemsis. The sequence continues at coordinate 25,085,504 of JAVIAB010000108.1, read as the reverse complement.
CTTTCGTCCATTAGTTGTAATATTTCTTCTGTCATCCATTTCTTTTTGTTGATTCTTTTAGTCACTGGTATTACCTCTTTTGATGTTTGCTGAATCGATTGTTTGAGCATTTCCCACTGCTCCTGGATGTCCTGTATTTTCTCAATAGCATTATATCTATTTTGTACTATCGTGCTGTGCTTATCACTCATCTGTTTATCTACTCTTAGCATATCTAGTTCTAACTTTATATTTCTAGGTAATTTTTGTGCCTTCCACAGTTTTATTCTTATCTTTCCAACTACTGGTACATGTTCACTATTGCAATCTGCTCCTGGCCTTGTTTTAACAGATGTTAGCCCATTCCTGAATCTTCTCTGTACCAGTATAAAATCAATTTGATTGTGTACTTTTTTGTCTGGGCTTTGCCATGTCCATAGTCGCCTAGGGTGTTGTTTGAACCAGGTGTTACCTATTATCATTTCATGTGTCTTTGCCCAATCTATCCCTTCTGTCATTCGTCTCTCCAAGGCCATGCCCCCCCCCCCCCACCAGTCACATTTTGTACTTTAGCTGTTCCTACCTTTGCATTGAAATCCCCTAAAAAGTTATTTCTTGGGATTTACACTGTTCCATGGTCGCCTCTAGTTCCTCGTAAAAGGGTCAATGTCTTCTTCTTCGCTATTACTTGTTGGTGCATAAACTTGAATAAGGTTAATATATATTGGTCTACCTCTCAATTTTACTAGCAGAATTCTGTCTGATACTGGCCAAAATCCTTTCACTGTATTGTTTCTTACTCTATCTAATGATGCTTACTCCTCTTTCGTGTGTGGTTCCCCCAGAGTAAATTACATTTCCACTGTCGCATTGTAATAATTCTGCTCCTTTCCATCTTATTTCACATAGTCCCAAGATGTTCAATTTCATTCTCTTCATTTCTTGACTGATGTTTTCTTTCATTTTTAGTTGTTTTAAAACATTTGTTCTCTCTTCTTTCCGTCCAATTCTACCTATACTGCTATAAATCCACATTGCAAAAGGCTTTAATTTTCTGTTCTGTTTTCTTATCTAATGTCCATGTTTCTACACAATACAAAACACACAGCCTGCTAAAAGTAATATTGGAAGGGAAATACAAGGTAAAAGAGGCAGAGGCAGACCAAGACTAAAATGGACGAGTGACATCAAAAGATGGACAAGTCAGCCTATGACAACCTGCACCATCTAAGCAAGAGACAAGAGCGGAATGGCGCTCCACGGTAGCCAATCTTCGATGCGGAGAGGGCACTCAATGATGCTGATTAAGCTAAATGAAACTTTGAGGTCCCCTGTTAAAGAAATGAACACCAGAAGGTCTCTCTCATAGACTACAATATAAACAACGTTGAACCGCCCTCGAATCGTAAAGCCCTAACCTGTAGCTTGTTTATCCTAGTGATAAATACTTCATGAGAAAGTATATACTGAGATGTTCCAACGTAGAGGTATCACATTACAGATACCCACATAGGTCTGAGAGATAATAATGTCGTCAGTAGTCAGCTAGGGTCAAATTAACTTCCATAAATCTCCATTTCTCAAGTACCGTCGGAGTACAGTTACTTATTTAATCTGACTTGGATAGGTAATTCCCTATTAAGCACATACATTAATTCAGAGAATTGAGTGATCTCCCCTTAGTACTAAATATCTTGTTTAGGATTACAACGTTACACTTGGGTTGTTTATAATTTCACAAATTCACGTTGCAGGGAGATCTTACGGTCTGTTGTTTGATGTGCGACGGGGATAATCCGACGTCTAACTGTGTTTCATATGTTCGGTTTTGGAGTCAAAAACGATGTCCTAAAATCATCAAGCGCTATACATAAAAAAAAAAAAAATATGACGATCATCATTTTCAGGAGGGCGTGAACTTCCGTTCAATATAGTGGATAGGCGGCAGGAACCATTAAAGGCTATACCTGAAAAGTGTTCCTTGTTGCACTTTCTTCATATACCAAGTCCGGCTTGTTGCAGGAGCTACTGAGTTAAGTGCTCTGTGCACAATGTGAGCTGTGCGTTTCATCTGTTTTGATCGTATTTCGATATTCCGATTGTTTATGATGAATGATGATATCGTATTACGGAGAATTGATGGCTGTGTTCACTTTCTGTACGGTTTCGCCTTATGTCTATTATCGTGTGCTGAGACTGCTATGATTGGGACTACAGCTACCTTCCTTTCTTTGGGAGATGAGTTAGTAATTCGGATGATTCCACTGACACCGCCGGTATTATGGATTTTAATTCGTTTGCAGTGATACTGGGGCCTTCCATAACAAGACCATATGTTGTTTATCTTTTCTCTACAATCAAGACATATTTGAGAACCACCGAATGCAATACTCAAGTTACTGCTTCCGAAAAATAATTGATGTGCTAAACTTGGACTTCACCCTTTAACACATTGGTCTATTACTCGTATCTGTTGCGAATATCGGGACTACCTATGGGTTATATATGATACTGCCACCGTACACAGGATAACATGACAATAAAACATGATCTACAGGATTGCCCCCAGTACACAGAGCTGAGAAGGACAATGTGGTCCATACCCACCTCCCTGTAATAGAAATATACGGGGCAACCGAATCACTTAGACAGCTGCCTTCATAAGAGGGTCCGGAATCCTAGTCTGAATGAGCCATGATCGTAGCAGAAGAAGAATATATGATACTCATTAACTTCCAAAAGAGATATCCATGTTACGTTGATTGCTAGAGATTGTTTAACTGGCTGGATAGTGTGCTTGTGTAGAATGGTGTAGAATTTCACCAACATGGGCTGTGGATCTTGAGTTGCCTGAAGTTGATATCAACAATACTTTCATGTCTCGCCATTTATAAAAAAAATGTCAAGTCAAGAAATAGACAACCCTACTGAGGGTATAACATAACTACAAACGTTAATGAGTTAATGAAAACTCAATACATGCCACCGTAAAATATTCATCATATCAAACACAGTCCACATACAATACATAATCAGACATTCTTCGGTTATAAGGCACAATGATATTGATTCTATCCTATAATTACCTACATTCTCAAGCGACGAAATTAACAGAATTCGTCTAATAAATCTAACTATTAATTATTAGTCCATGGTGGACATACTTACTCAATCTCAAATTGACTAACACTAACCGTTATAAGCTGTTTTTCCTTCAACTTCTGGTATCACTCTAAACCTGTCTGCTTCTCTCCAGCCCTGATACTCTCGGACAACATCTCGTTTCTCTTCAACACTTTACACATGTCGCCTAGTTCATAATTTGCATGCTTGTCACGTGATTTCTTCCGTGTGTTTTGAGCTGAAGCTGCCAGTGTATCGCAGTACATAATCTGTTGTGACAAGGCACTGTGCCCAGTAGTACGGGTTATATCCCGCTTTGGGCTGTTGTTCTTTGTTTTTTTATTATGTTGTTGATTATTTGTAAGTGTATATCAAAATTGAAGGAATAGACCTGGAGACATTTCAGAACTACAACTAACTTGAACATACTATAACCGGTGATGGAAAATGCACAACTGAAATAAACAAAAGAATAGAAATGACAAAAGTAATTTTAATTTTAATGAATGATGATGATGATGATGATGTTCGCCATACCGGTTCGCCATACCGGTTGGCGTAGGCGTACATGTCCTTCCACAATCTTCTATCCACAGTGCATCGTATCAGTTCTGTGGTTGACTGCTTTCCATGCCATGACACCAAGCTATCCAGTATTTTCTCTCTTTGTCGTCCGCGATCTCTCTTTCTTTTTATTTTGCCAGTTGTAACCAAGTATTCCAATTTTCCTCTTCTCATGATGTGCCCGAAAAATGTTGATTGCTTCTTTCTGATGTTTTTTAGGAGCTGCCTATTTGTGTTGGCCTCTTTGAAAACTTCATCATTGGTCTTTTTAGCTGTCCAGGAAACTTTCAACATTCTTCTGAGAAATCCCATCTCTGTGGCCTCTAATCGTCTTTTCATTTGTTTGTCTACTGATTCGCTTCCATATGTCAGAATTGGTTCTATATAGCACCGATAAACTCTCTTTCGCATTCCTATTGACATAGATTTGTTGCATGATATTTTTCATTTTCTGAAATGCTATTTTGGCCTGAACTATTCTGCTTTTTATTTCCGTGGTGCATTTTCCATCCGATGTTATTATTGTGGTCAAGTATTTGACGCGTTGCACTTGTTTCAAATTTCTCCTGTTTATTTTTATGCTGCATGCTGGTGATGACCATTACTTCTGTTTTCTTACTATTCAGACTGAGACCTTTCTTGATGCTTTCTTTTACTATTATGTCTACCATTTCTTGTAGTTCATTGTCTGTCTCTGCTATTAAGACTGTGTTATCCACATATAGCAAATTATTTATGTTGTGACCGTTGACTTCAATTCCTTTTTTGTCTAGTATTGATCTCATAATATGTTCGCTGTAAAGTGAAAACAAATCCGGCGACAGAACACAGCATTGTCTGACTCCTTGTCTTATAAATTGAAATTGTCCTGTTGGGCTGTAAATAAAGAACATACTATCATCAAAACAAATAACACCAAGGCTAAAACTAAGAATAGCAAAATGTTACATCTTCTCAATATTCCTATGTGCTGCAGAAACATGGACATCAGACAAGAAAACAGAACAGAAAATTGAACCCGTTGAAATGTGGATTTATAGAAGAATAGGTAAAATTGGATGGAAGGAAAAGAAAACAAACGATGAAGTTTTAAAAGAACTAAAAATGAAAAGAGAACTACTAAGCACAATTCAAACAAGACAAATGTGATTTTTGGGCATGTTAAAAGACATAACAGCCTACTAAAAGTAATCATGGATGGGAAAATGCAAGGTAAAAGAGGCAGAAGCAGACCAAGACTAACATGGGCGAGTAACATCAAAAGATGGACAAATCAACCTATGACAACCTGCACCATCAAAGCAAGAGACAGCAGAATGGCGCTCCATGGTAGCCAACATTCGTAGCCGAGAGGGCACTCGATGATGATGAATTATTTGTGATGTTTCGGAGTGTTGTAAACATACCTCTTCCCATGAAATGATCCGTTGATCTGTCGTATTGGAAAGTGTCCGTTCACAATAATATTCATTTATTATTATTTGTATTCTTTCATCACTCCAGTTGACTTCTCTTATCTCCGTTATTTAATTTTATCAACATCGAGTGCCGTCTCCGCATGGAAAGTTGGCTACCATGGAGCGCTATTCCGCTCTGTCTATTCACTTTGATGGTGCAGGTCATAGGTTGACTTCTCCATACTTAATTTACTTATATTTTTTACCGATTATATCCCTTTGATAATTATTATTTGGTTACCCAGCTATACACGGCGCTAGCCAGGTGTCATGTGGAAGAGAAACTGACGAGAAATTGATACAATTGTACACCAAGTGATGTAATTGGTGAGACAAAAGTTTCCTACTTTAGCATATATGGTTGACGGATCGTACATGTATACTCTTCAGTCATTCTCCATGTACTCGCCTTTCAGGACGTATCACTCCTCCTATCGTTTATTCGCTTATCTAATACCTTGACTATAGAGCTCACAAAAAAATGGGCAGTGATCCATGTCTCCATGTCAACAATAAATTCCTCATTTCTTTTTCTCACGGCACCCTGCTGGCATGTACTCTTGGTGGGAAACTTTAACCAGTTGATTCTTTACCCTGATACATACCTTTCCAGTATGAATAAACACATTCTTGGTAAAATGCTCAACTTTTTTATCGATTCCCGTAATTTTTGACGGCTGAAATTTGAAAAAAAATTCTTTAAAATTTGGTGTGACCTACCCCTCCATCATGAAACAGGACAAATAGTCAAGTTCACGTGATCACACAACTTAAACGCTGAAGAAGAAGATATTAGAGGTAACTATAAAAATGTCCAAAACGGAGATTGGCCCTTCAAAATACTAGGCCTGAATCTAAGGAAGAATAAACTGACGTTCATCATCATCATCAAGTACCAGGCCTAGTGGCGTAGGTGATCATGTCTCTTCACAACTTTCGATCTCGACAGCTATTTATCATTTCTGTTGTTGACCTTCTGCCAAGCCATTCTCTTAAGCAGTCTGTTATTTTTTCTCTTTGCTTCCCTCTATCTCTTCGTCCCTCAATTTTTCCAGTTGTTACAATATATTCAAGTTGTTCTCTTCTCATTACATGGCCAAAAAATGATGATTGCCTCTTTCTAACATTTGAAATTAGCTCTCTTTTTGCTTTGACCTCTCTCTAAACCTCTTCATTACTCTTCTTAGCTGTCCATGGTATTCTCAACATTCTTCTGTAAAACCACACTTCTACAGACTCCAGTGATTTTCTTGTCTGTTGTCCTATTGTCCATGACTCGCATCCGTATGTTAAGACGGGCTCTACATAACATTTAAGAACTTTTTTTCTTGTTTCTATTGTCAAAAATGGATTGCATAGTATTTTCCTCATTTTTTGGAAAGCTGCTTTTGCCTGAGCCATTCTACATCTCACCTCTTTTGTACATCTTCCGTCTGAGGTTAACAAAGTTCACAAATATTTAAATTCATTTACCTGTTTTAATATTGTTCCACTTGTCTTTATTTTGCACTGAGGTGATGTCTTTTTCTTTGTTGTTACCATTACCTCTGTCTTTTTGCTATTAAGGCTGAGTCCTTTATTTTTGCTTTCCTTCACTATAATGTCCAACATTTCTTGTAACTCATTTTCACTCTTAGCGATTAATACTGTATCATCAGCATACCTTAGATTATTTATATTATGACCTCCAATTGTTATTCCAGGCATGCCCCTTATGGATCTTAAAAAAATCTCACTATAAATATTAAACAAATCTGGTGACAGCACACAACCTTGTCTAACACCCTGTTTTATTTGTTGAAACATTGCCAATTGGTTTCCATGACACGGTTACCTAACTGAGGTTAGGAAAAAGAAAAACTGTAATAAACATAGTACAATATTAATGGAAAGAAACTGTTCAGAGCTTCGCAACAAGATACAATCTGCTTAGCAGGAGTCCCTCCGCCCATCAAGCAAGCGTTTCGGCATTTTAGCTTCTAGACACTCAGGGGTGGATGGTGAGGGATTGGGGGGGGAGGGTTAGAAAGGAGGGGACCGGGTCCAACTGGGTCATGACTTTCCGGTGTGGCTTCCTGTTGCATTTGAGCATGACAGCTCATACTATTTTTTTTTCTTTTGCGTTCGCCAGCTTTGACCTCCGACGAAGTCCCTAGAGACTAGGAACTGAATTTTGCGTGTTAATCCGTTTTTTCCTGGCAGCCGTGTGCACAGGGGGTCCCTCGCCGCACAGGCAGATAACTCCGTCTTCGGAAGTACTCATATTTTTTCCGTCCATGAGCAATTGACATTGCAAGCGGTCCTCGCTGCTGAGACCAAGGGTGGTTGCAGCAAAGAGAATCATAAATATTTTCCAACCAACGGTGCAGCCAGGATTTGAACCCACATCCTCTCTGTCTCGAGGCCGGCGTCTTACCTCGAGACCAACTAGTTCCCAACGCTCACATAATGTTATGAGTACAATAACTAAAACTTTACATCTGAACATTTCTGCTCCAGTCTGCTGTTCATACCTGTTGACAAACTCCTTTCATAGCCATCTCATGTCATAGTTCGTTTTTGTCATAGTCCAGTTTAGTCACAGCCACGTCCTGTCACAACCCTGTCTTGTCATAGTCCTGTCTTGTCATAGTCCTGTCTTGTCATAGCCCTGTCTTGTCATAGCCCTGTCTTGTCATAGTCCCGTTTTGTCACAGCCCCGTCCTGTCATAGCCCTGTCTTGTCATAGCCCTGTCTTGTCATAGCCCTGTCTTGTCATAGTCCCGTTTTGCCACAGCCACGTCTTGTCATAGCCTGTCTTGTCATCGTCCCGTTTTGTCACAACCACGTCCTATCATAGCCCTGTCTTGTCATAGTCCCGTTTTGTCACAGCCACGTCCTATCATAGCCCTGTCTTGTCATAGTCCCGTTTTGTCATAGCCCTGTCTTGTCATAGCCACGTCTTGTCATAGTCCCGTCTTGTCATAGCCCTGTCTTGTCATAGTCCCGTCTTGTCATAGTCTCGTCTTGTCATAGTCCCGTTTTGTCATAGCCCCGTCTTGTCATAGTCCCGTCTTGTCATAGTCCCGTTTTGTCACAGACACGTCGTGTCATAGTCCCGTCTTGTCATAGTCCCGTTTTGTCGGAGTGCTGAAACACTTGCTCAAAAGGTGAAACTTTCTGATGATCACATTTGTTCATGTTTCAAAGATCTTTACAGTTTTCTGTCATCGTTCTATCGAACCTTAATACATAAATTTCAAAAATTTTAAAATTGATAGCTCCGACACGAATATAGAATATTTAGCGGTCTCAAACCTTCCTTGACAGGTCCGGATATACTGCCTTTGTCATTCATAGATTCAAAGCAATGATAAAACAGAAATGTTTACTTTGAGATTTCGGACAGCGAGCACTTAGGAACTTGTTAAAAGAATTTAATTGATAACCCTCTGTGACCGTTTATTGGAGAGGACCCAGACATTTCCATGAATGACAAATTATGAGTTTTTTTTTTTAATTCGGGAGTCAGATTTGACTAGAGTAAGACTGAATTCTTGGCATGAACGAAAAATATTTGTTTGATTGTATGTTTATTTGTGTCAGGATCACCATCACTGCACACCGGAGGAACCCATGGGTGCCCCGAGGAGAATTCTAGCCCACGTGCACGGACTCCATAGCACGGCCTGTCATCTATGGCGTGTGTAGGTTTTTTTGCTGCCAATTTCTCCTGGACATCGACCACATTTAAGGCCCACTCTTTTCGACTTTCACTGATGAGGGTTCCTCAGACGACATTTTTTTAATGATGTAACCGGCAAGCTACGGAAGCCAACTGAGAGTATTACACAACAGGCCCTTTTTGGAATCTCCAGGGGAAAAGGCAAAGTGGAAGACCAAGAAATTCTTGGAGAAGACAGATGGAAGCAGAGTTGAAGATGATGGGGAAGACATGGAATGATCTTAAAAGAATGGCAAAAAACAGAACGACTTGGAAAGTGTTAGTTGAAGACCTATGCTCCACTCGTCATCATCATCATCATATGACATACCGGTTGGTGTAGGCGATCATGTCCTTCCAAAATCTTCTATCCACAGTGCATCGTATCAGTTCTGTTGTTGACTGTTTTCATTGCCATGACACCAAGCTATCTAGTATTTTTTCTCTTTGTTGTCCACTATCTCTCTTCACTTTTATTTTGGCAGTTGTAACCAAGTATTCCAACTTTCCTCTTCTCATGATGTGCCCGAAAAATGTTGATTGCTTCTTTCTGATGTTTTTTAAGAGCTCCCTTTTTGTGTTGGCCTCTTTGAGAACTTTCTCATTGCTCTTTTTAGCTGTCCAGGGAACTTTCAACATTCTTCTGAGAAATTCCATCTCTGTGGCCTCTAATCGCCTTTTCATTTGTTTGTCTACTGTCCATGATTCGCTTCCATAGGTCAGAATTGGTTCTATATAGCACCGATGCTCCACTGGGAGCTAAAAAAGGCAAGCTATGGGAACGAACAACATACATACTTTACTTTCTTTGATACTGGAACATCTGCCTGGATTCAAGTGAAGTCAATTCTTTCACTTAATATACTCGTCTCACATTCTTTTGCGTACAATAATAAAATCATGTCTAATATAATTTTTGTTCTGGAAGTCAGCTGTAATCTGCACATAGTAAAGAGAAGTACAATTTGTATAATGGACGTATTTCACATGTCAACTTACTGTAATAATCAAATCAGCAACAAAGAAATAAAACCATTCAACAAGCAATTATTTACATCAAGTCTTTTACTGACGTAGAGCTCAATATTGTAAAGTGAAATATCAGAAGTTATAGGTAAGTGAAATGTCAAATGTCATAGGTAAGAAATATCAAATGTCTTAAAAGTAAAGTAAAGTACCCCCGTCACGCCAAGTGGCGTATAGGGAACAAGGTGTTAGTGACCATACATTTTACTGACCTTCAGCACATGATTTTTGGGGTAATGTGGTCAGTATTACGCCCGTGCCGCTTTACTTTCCCAGAAAGAAATCCGATACCCGTTAAAGGCTGGGTGTATGGGAGGCCGTTGGTTGGAATCGAATCAAATCAAATGTCACAGGTAAGTGAAATAGCAAATGTCATTGGTGAGTAAATATTAAATGTCATAGGTAAGTGAAATATCAAATGTCATAGTATTTCATAGATGTACGTCATCGTAATGGTTCCCTAGACCGGCCATGCGCTAATCTTAAGGTCTGCTGTTTGATGTGCATCGGGATAATTTGACGACTAAATGTGTGTCCATATGTTCGGAATTGGGGTCAACAACGATGGCCTAACATAATCAGGTGCTACGACGATCATTATTTTCAAGAGGATGTGATTTACCGGTATGTGGGGATAGGTGGCGGGAACAATTGAAGGCTATACATGGAACGTGTTCCTCGTTGCAATTTCCTCATATTCCAAGTCGCATGTCTGTGTTAGTCACCTCTAGTGACTCGGGTAGATGGTGCTCGTAAGCCTGGGAGGGCCGACCATCTAAGAGCACAATTCCCCTACAGAAAAGATCATCTGTTGCCTTGCAGGAAGATTGGGGACAATCAAAGGCTAAGGAAAGCCAACCTGAACAAAATGCTGGCTGAAATCGGATGCACTGGGCTACTGGCGCAGAACACAGTGCAACGTTTTAACAGGTATTCAAGCGGAGTGGATCTAACAGGCTTAAACAGACAGCCGTCTTCGTGTGAGAGTCTGGAGTCCTACTCTGATTGAGTCCTGATCGCAGAGAGAGAGAGAGAAATGTCATAGTTAAGTGAAATATCAAATTTCATAGGTTAGTAAAATATTAAATTTCACGATGTCAGACCATACGATTTGAGTGTGGGAGATCAATGACCTGTATATCGCCATTATCGCCCATGAGAAAGTATAAATATTGTATGTATTTTTATCTTATAAAAAGGGCAAAAAGATCATTAATAATAAAGCAACAAATACAATATGTCAGTTTTTATATTTAAACAATTTTTAGAAACATTAATATTATCATTAACATAATAGTCATTATCGTCGAGATGATGTCGCTAAACAAAAGTATAGGGAATGTAATGACATGTAAACTTTTCCAAACAGATCATAATCAAAGAATTGATGGAATGTTTTTTTTCAAAGTTAATACCAATACTAAAGTCAATGTTAAATCAGTCCTATTATATGGCTGTACAACATGGAGAATAACAAAAATGACAGTCATAAAGATATAGATTTTCATTAACGGATGCTTGCACGAAATAAAAAGATGGAAATGGTAGAGCATGATTGCTGGTTTAGAACTATGGGAAAACACACGACAAACACGACAAACAAAATGTGACATAGAATAGATGAACAACTGCAGATTATGTTTTACCTCTTGGCCAGGCTCGCTATGTTCAAGCTTAGACTAAGTCTGTCAGGTTATATTAGACCGCTATTGCTGTTCGGAAAATGAGTTCTTAAATGTTATGTAGAGCCAGTCTTAACATATGGATGTAAATCATGGACAATAGGACAAAAGACAAGAAAATCACTGGAGTCTGTAGAAATGTGGTTTTACAGAAGAATGTTGAGAATAACATGGACAGCTAAGAAGAGTAATGAAAATGTTCTGAGAGAGGTAAAAGCAAAACAAGAGCTAATTTCAAATATTAGGAAGAAACACTCATCATTCTTTGGCCATGTAAAGAGAAGAGAACAACTGGAATATATTGTAACAAGTGGAAAAATTGAGAGACGAAGAGATAGAGGGAAACAAAGAGAAAAAATACCAAACGACAGCTTAAGAGAATGGCTTTGCAGAAGGTCAACGACAGAAATGATAAATAACTGTCGAGATTGAAAGTTGTGGAGAGACATGATCACCTACGCCAGAATGCCCGGTACTTGATGATAATGATGACAATTGCTATTCGAAATTAAAAGTGAAAATCAATTTTGCTAGTTGTGCTACCAATGCCAGTCCTGGATCCTAGATGCAAGAACAATAAGAAAAATAACATTTGCTGAGATGAAATGTGTTAGACGAATGACAGGAAACAACCTGAGAGATAAGATCAGAAATGAAGAACTGAGTAAAAAACTAGGAACAGCCCCCGCCATAGAATATATAATGAAACAACAGATAAAATGCTTTGGCCACGTGACAAGGCAGAAAGAACAAAACACAACACAGCGAGCCAGAACCATGGGACGACCACGAAAAAAATGGATCGACGGAATGTTAGAAGCACTAGGAAACATAGAAGCAGAGGGGAACAGAAAAAGCAAAAGACCGCAAATTATATCTCCCTTCGACGGTAAAAGGCAAATGAGGAAGGAAAGAAAATGAAGAAGCTATTGCTTTCCAAAATTAAAAGTAAAAATCACCTTTGTTGTGGTCTTTATGGACGAACAAAGAAACTAGACGAGGATACTGCATGATCGTTTTAGGAGTACACAAAAGAGGAGACAAAATGAAGGCTAGCTATGCTTGAAAAAGACAGAACGCAGTAAAGATTAAGAAGATGGGGAAAGAGTGAAACTATCTTACGGGAATAAAAGCAAACAAAATGGCTTGGAAAATGTTTGTTGTAGATGAAGGCTTCAGATGAAGATTACAATTTAATAACGAGAAGATCAATAGAAGCCGACAATATAAACGGAGCGCTTATCTCAAAAAAGTAATAGAAAAGAAAATATATGTTAGTAAACATGTCTTGTTTCAATTTTATCTTTAGAAATTGTATATATATATATATATATATATATATATATATATATATATATATATATATATATATATAAGAAGATCTAAGCACAATGAAAAAAGCATATAAACTCAGGCAAGAACTGAAGCAAGGACGTTAAGACTCCTAATGTTTTTTAGGCTTCACTTTGGTCTGTGACCTTCTATAAAGTGTGTAGCAATACACGATGAGTGAATAGACGATCAATACGATAACGATAAGGACAGCGAGGAGAAAAGCGATAACATCAAGTACATAGATTTGATACCAAGGCATTTGTTGACCTGCTGACCTCATGTACGCACCTCCATGTTGCATGACGTGATCAAACCAGTAGGCGGCTTCCTTCTTTGGAACTTTATAGAGCTCCCTGTAAAGGCGGGAAGCTTTCTTCATGTTCTGTGTGTAGTTGCCCTCGTATACGATTTGCTTCATCATGGCCGCCAACTCGTCGGCGCTAGCTTCCCTCATATCAGCGCGGAGACCCAGACCTTTAATCGTGATTCTTTCTGAGTTGTAACCTTGGTCCCCAAAGATGGGAAGACAAAGAATAGGCACTCCATGAAAAAGTGCTTCGTACTGGCCGTTCTTCCCGCAGTGAGAGATGAAGAGTCTTGCCTTCTCGTGACCCAGGAGGTCGTTCTGTGGGATCCACTTTGACGTCAGGATGCGGCTAGGATCAGGGGAGGTAATATTCACTTTCCATATCACGTCGAGGTCGAGTTGTTTAAAAGCTGAAAGGAACTTGGACGAGATGTGTGGGGGAATCTCATGAACAGATCCTCCAAAGGTAAAAACGATGAATCCATTTTTGGATTTGTCTACAAACTTCTTGAACTCCCCATCCAGCGGTTTTGCTGGAGATGCTGATGATCCTCCAATTAATTTGGTATTTGGTAACGTCGGTCGAGGGTAATCAAGGATGTGGTCAACTTCAGCAATGATGACTTCAGCGTCAGCAGCAATATCATTGATACACTTGTAGGGTTTGTGTGGGGCAAACCTGGAGACAAGACTGCTGTCATAGAATATGTCAAAATTTATGCGAGCTATGTATAGCAAAACAGATTGAAATCTTTGAAAGAATGACAACTTGTCACTCATTTTGTCACCTGGGAAAACAGGCGCAGCCGGACTGAAAGGGATTTTAGACAGAACAATGTCGTGAGTTGTCCCAATGAGAGCGAATGGAATGTCCAACATGTAAGGAAGTACAATCATGTTCAAATTGAATGGTACCGAATCTAAAACAATCAAATCAGGTTTCAGACCTCTCACTCTGTTCACAAACGTTTCGTTTGCCAGAATATTGCCCGATATTTTCACGAACTCCATACTGACGTCATACAAGGTCTTTGTTTCATGCACGTGTTCCCCAGCCCAAAACTTGTCCATTACTTTAGTACTTTTGCGCAGTTTGACCGATAAATCCCCCAGGTGTTCTCCATATTCAAGAACGCTTACTCTTGTGTCCTTCACTAAGTCCTTTTGAGTCAAAAAGTGTGGAACACAAAGCCAAACGTCATGGTTGAAGGTAGCTAGTTCCGCCGCCACTTGTGAGTGGTAGACTATGTAACTAACTACTGGTGGTGGGTAAAATAAAACCGTTTTGGCATCACCGCTTGTCAGGGATGTGATAACCGTGACTGCGATGAACAATACATTCAACACACGCATTGTCCTTGTCTGTTTGGATAGAGAATATGAACAGGTTAATCTTGTGCTTGAGAGAGTGTCAATGTGTTTGTGTGTGTGGTAATGTGAGTAGTATAGCAGAAAGGAATTGAATATCATTTGGCCCGTAAATAAACAAAGATATATAGTAGGTGCGCGGCGCACCTAATGTACTCTAGATGCAGGGGGAGTTAATCGTGACATTTCGTGTCGGGATGTTGACCTCTAGCTCCGGTGACCCCGGAAGTGACGTGTTTATGTCTGGTGTATGCTGACTTTGGAGTTCTTGATGTACTTGATCGACATTATAGGTTAGTATATTATACAACATCAATGAAAAACATTAAATATAAAACAAAAGACAAAAGATATATTTTATTCTTCTATTATCTCAATAGGTGTATAACATACATTGATATTATATAGCATTACAAACATATTCAGTACATTGAGTAAATATATAGTACAAGGATAACAATTATTTATAGCTATGTAGTTGGGTGTCTGCTTAGCTATGTGTCGTCGATAAATCATAATGGGTGAAACTGTTAGAGATTACTGGTTAGTCTAAGCTATTAGTGTAAAGAGTTAAATATCTAGAGGCGTAGTCGAAACGTTATCAGCAGCTACCTTTCTTTTTATCTAGAAATAGGAAAGAGCATTTCTTGTTTGATTGTAGGAAAATATGGAATTATTTAAGACTTTGAAACCTACATTTTTCCCACCCTTGGCCTTTTGCGTGGCAAGAACCTCTAAAAACATATCTTTATCTAGTTTGTTGTGTTGCTTGCTTAACCCTTTACAACTGATTTTATCGTAATCCCCACTACAATGGTACGTCTTACTACATAAGCTAACAAGAGCTGTCCCTTCGTACACTAGTTTAAAAAGACCAGGCGTTCGTTTGGTGTATGCTTTAACACCCTTACAGCTTATACAATATGTCTTGCTAATATGTTCATCGCAAAACTCCACAGGAAACAAGTCTTTATATACGCTATTAAACTCATTCCGCAGACCTGACTTAACTATATCCTCCAACTTAGGTGCACTTAAAGCCAAGTATAAACTATCAGTATCTGTTTCACATAACTGAAAGTTGGACCTATCTACAAACTTATCTAAGAACTCGAAATAAAATCTAACATACGAAGTTTTGCATATTGATACACGAAGACACCTATTTGTAGGGGTAAGTCCCAAACTGTTTTCTTTTTCTCCATCTCAATTTCAAAAAGAGCCTCCCCTATTTCAGTCATCTTTTTAAATCGGGAATTATTTATCATTTTCGATATCTCATCCCCCTGAACGTACGAGACAGCGCTATGATTGGCCTTATTGGTTAGAGTCTTCTCTTAGGCTGAGTTTCCTAAGAGCTTCATCGTATCACTTACTATAGATTGATTTTCGTCTAGATCACCAGCCCTCCTAGCGTCAGAAACCATTTCTCCAAACTTTTTAAAATAACTAGACGGTTGATATTCTATCACTTGATAGATTTTTGTTACCTCTAACCCATGATCTAAATACCATTTTAACAGTGGTGTTGCCAACACAAATTTTTCCCCGACATAACTACCGATTAGAGTGCAACGAGGGGTTGACAACAAATTATGTTTGAGGGCATATTCACCCATAAACGGTCCAATATCATCACGCGTGACGTCAATATTTTTGAAAATTGGAGTCATCTCACTGAAATATTCCTTCAGGCGGGCGGGGACGTGTAGATCACATTCCACTAAACCAAAACATGTCCCATCTGAAACAGAAGTCAGAATCTGTTTATCACTAAGAGGGAGCCCTTCTTTAGAGTAAGAGGGTCTAGCTCGAGGGATGGCTTTAGAAAGGAAAGTCCTAATGGTTGGTTCAGACTTTTTCAGAGCCTGCCACTCACATTCCCACATAACTTCTACTGGGACTTTGACCTCCTTGGTTAGATAGGTGTGTATCTCACATGTTTTTTCAAACAGCTCAAACAAGGGCTTATTATTAACAGGGTTTCTATCTTTATCATTGGTGAGGGGACAGTCTTTGTGACCATGGTACAGACAACCATGAAAATTTTAGACTCTTCTATTGGCTTTATCCCACCCATCCACGGGGATGTTTCTAGCACCTAACCGAAACTCCCTCCCGTTAAAATGAATATTCAACTCCACCCATTTTTGGTGAGCGACCCACGTTTGCCACTCTCTACTTTGTTCGACATAATAGTTACGGCCTACTCGTTGTTACGAGTTCGGTTTGAAAGCATTTTTACTCAACTCCGTGATGTAAATAAAGACAAGCTAATAGCTAAATTTGATGAGTATTTAAAAGAGCTTCCAGTGATAGGGTTTAACTCGCGGAAATATGACACCAACGTCATTAAACCTTATTTAATAAAGCACTTCATGGATACCACTGCCCAAGTGGGTGAAGAAGGTGATAGTATGGAAGAAGAAGCCGATGTTAACGAAGAGAGGAAAATAAAATGGAAGTAGACTACAAAGTAGAAAAACCGTTCAAGTTTATAGTTAAAAGAAACAATAACTTCATGTGTATTGCAACACAGAATCTAAAATTCTTAGATATAGTAAACTATCTAGCCCCCGGGTTTATCGCCGTATCAGCGATACCAGTGAGGTAATCAATCATCTGACTAACTAAAACCTGTGGGTCACCCTTCGTTATGAAGCATTTTGGGGCCTCCCACCCTGGGAAATTTTACACTATAGAGCAGGAGAGGGGGACGTGTTTAGCTATAGTAAATATCTGGCAGCTTATAAGATTAGTGCGACAAAGGGTTACTTTTGTTATGAATATATAGAAGACCCCCAAAAGTTGGACGAGACAGAACTACACCCACAGGAAGCGTTTTATTCGTCGTTAAAAAATTCCAATATTTCCAAGGAGGAGTACGCTCTGCGCAAAAAGGTCTGGAAAGACAATAACATGACCACCCTTAGGGACTTTTTGGTGTGGTATAATAACAAAGATGCAGTCCCATTCTTAGAAGCCTAGAGCAGCAGGTTCGTATTTATGGGGAGCGAGGTGTGGACTATTTTAAAGACGCCATTTCGGTTCCGGGTGTTTGTTTAAAGTATCTTTTTAAGACCGTTGATAGGGGTGTAATGTTTAGTTTATGTTCGAGCAAACAGGTGAGTCTACACACAAAGATTAGAGATAATATCGTTGGAGGTCCCTCTATAATTTTCCATAGGTATCACGAGGTAGGCAAAACGTTTATTAGGGAAGGAAAGCGGGTTCAATCCATCTAAGGTTACGATGCCAACGCGTTGTATCTTTGGGCTCTGAAGAATCCGATGCCAACAGATTACCCAATTATAAGAAGGACGGAGACCGGGTTTAGGGTCGAAAAAGATAACTATTATGTCGAACAAAGTAGAGAGTGGCTAACGTGGGTCGCTCACCAAAAAGGGGTGGAGTTGAAAACTCAATTTAACGGGAGGGAGTTTCGGTTAGGTGCTAGAAACATCCCCGTGGATGGGTGGGATAAAGCCAATAGAAGAGTCTACAATTTTCATGGTTGTCTATACCATGGTCACAAAGACTGTCCCCTCACCAAAGATAAAGATAGAAACCCTATAAATAATAAGCCCTTGTTTGATCTGCTTGAAAACAACATGTGAGATACACGCCTATCTAACCAAGGAGGTCAAAGTCCCAGTAGAAGTTATGTGGGAATGTGAGTGGCAAGCTCTGAAAAAGTCTGAACCAATCATTAGGACTTTCCTTTCTAAAGCCATCCCTCGAGCTAGACCCTCTTACTCTAAAGAAGGGCTCCCTCTTAGTGATAAACAGATTCTGACTTCTGTTTCAGATGGGACATGTTTTGGTTTAGTGGAATGTGATCTACACGTCCCCGCCCGCCTGAAGGAATATTTCAGTGAGATGACTCCAATTTTCAAAAATATTGACGTCACGCGTGATGATATTGGACCGTTTATGGGTGAATATGCCCTCAAACATAATTTGTTGTCAACCCCTCGTTGCACTCTAATCGGTAGTTATGTCGGGGAAAAATTTGTGTTGGCAACACCACTGTTAAAATGGTATTTAGATCATGGGTTAGAGGTAACAAAAATCTATCAAGTGATAGAATATCAACCGTCTAGTTGTTTTAAAAAATTTGGAGAAATGGTTTCTGACGCTAGGAGGGCTGGTGATCTAGACGAAAATCAATCTATAGTAAGTGATACGATGAAGCTCTTAGGAAACTCAGCCTATGAGAAGACTCTAACCAATAAGGCCAATCATAGCGCTGTCTCGTACGTTCAGGGGGATGAGATATCGAAAATGATAAATAATTCCCGGTTTAAAAAGATGACTGAAATAGGTGGAGGCTCTTTTTGAAATTGAGATGGAGAAAAAGAAAACTGTTTGGGACTTACCCCTACAAATCGGTTTCTTCGTCTATCAATATGCAAAACTTCGTATGTTAGATTTTTATTTCGAGTTCTTAGATAAGTTTGTAGATAGGTCCGACTTTCAATTATGTGAAACAGATACTGATAGTTTATACTTGGCTTTAAGTGCACCTAAGTTGGAGGATATAGTTAAGTCAGGTCTGCGGAATGAGTTTAATAGCATATATAAAGACTTGTTTCCTGCCGAGTTTTGCGATGAACATATTAGCAAGACATATTGTATAAGCTGTAAGGGTGTTAAAGCATACACCAAACGAACGCCTGGTCTTTTTAAACTAGTGTACGAAGGGACAGCTCTTGTTAGCTTATGTAGTAAGACGTACCATTGTAGTGGGGATTACGATAAAATCAGTTGTAAAGGGTTAAGCAAGCAACACAACAAACTAGATAAAGGTATGTTTTTAGAGGTTCTCGCGACGCAAAAGCCAAGGGTGGGAAAAATGTAGGTTTCAAAGTCTTAAATAATTCCATATTTTCCTACAATCAAACAAGAAATGCTCTTTCCTATTTCTAGATAAAAAGAAAGGTAGCTGCTGATAACGTTTCGACTACGCCTCTAGATATTTAACTCTTTACACTACCAGCTTAGACTAACCAGTAATCTCTAACAGTTTCACCCATTATGATTCATCGACGACACATAGCTAAGTAGACACCCAACTACATAGCTATAAATAATTGTTATCCTTGTACTATATATTTACTCAATGTACTGAATATGTTTGTAATGATATATAATATCAATTTATGTTATACACCTATTGAGATAATAAAAGAATAAAATATTACTTTTGTCTTTTGTTTTATATTTAATGTTTTTCATTGATGTATAATATACTAACCTATAATGTCGATCAAGTACATCAAGAACTCCAAAGTCAGCATACACCAGACATAAACACGTCACTTTCGGGGTCACCGGGGCTAGAGGTCAACATCCCGACACGAAATGTCACGATTAACTCCCCCTGCACCTAGAGTACATTAGGTGCGCCGCGCACCTACTATATATCTTTGTTAATTTACGGGCCAAATGATAATCAAATCCTTCCTGCTATACTACTAATGTGTGTATGTAGTTGTGAATATGCGCGTGTATGTGTGTATGTAAAGACAGAAGTAATGGTAACAACAAAGAAAAAGACATCACCTCAGTGCAAAATAAAGACAAGTCGAACAATATTAAAGCAGGTAAATGAATTTAAATAGTTGGGAACTTTGTTAACCTCAGACAGAAGATGTACAACAGAGGTGAGACCCAGAATTGCTCAGGCACAAGCAGCTTTCCAAAAAATGAGGCAGATACTATGCAATCCATTTTTCACAATCGAAACAAGAAAAAGAGTTCTTAAATGTTATGTAGAGTCAGTCTTAACATATGGATGTGAATCATGGACAATAGGACAACAGACAAGAAAATCACTGGAGTCTGTAGAAATGTGGTTTTACAGAAGAATGTTGAGAATACCATGAACTGCTAAGAAGAGTAATAAAAACGTTCTGAAAGAGGCCACAGCATAAAGAGAGCTAATTTCCAATATTAGGAAGAAACAATCATCATTTTTTGGCCATGTAATGAGAAAAGAACAACTGGAATATATTGTAACAACTGGAAAAATTGAGGGACGAAGAGATAGAGGAAGGGAAAGAGAAAAAATACTAGACAGCTTAAGAGAATGGCTTGGCAGAAAGTCAACAACAGAAATGATAAATATCTGTCGAGATCAATAGTTGTGGAGAGACATGATCATCTACGCCAACAGGCCCGGTATTTGATGTGTGTATGTGTGATGTTAAATAATTTTTTGTTTATGTCAGTAAAGTTGTTTACTGTAACAAAGAGGAATTAAATAATTCATTACAAAATGACGTTTCATTATCGAGGTACAGTAATGGCCTCTGTAACGCGACGATTCGCGCCTTACTATGAATGATCTTTCTTTCTGTAAACTGCTACATTGTAATGTACAAACCTCAAATAAAACATGGCAATAAAAGAAGAAGCTTTGGTGTTATGAGCTGCTAGCGCTTTGGCTTTTGACCAGTAGGCTTTGAGTTCTCATGGCGATAATATTTTTTCGAACCAACACAATTTCGTGATTCACCCAGTCTCTGAAAAGGGATACCAGATATTTTTATGGGAAAGTAGGGCGGCCTGGCGTGATACTGATTAAACCCCCAATAAAATGTGCCGCTGGTCTTTGATTAATATAAACACTAATATCATATTAGGAGCCGCGATAGCTCAGTGGTTAGTGAACTGGACTACAAAGGACAAGGGGTAGGGTTCGATCCCAACCGACGTTCTTTTATTTATGGAATGCCCTGGTATCACTGAAAACGAATTAAAATTCATAATTTCTCAACCGCCCGTGCCAGTGGAATCATCCAAATCACTAATTCATCTCCCAAACAAAGAAAGGTAGATGTAGTCCCCATCGTAGCAGTCTCAGCACACGCCAAAAGACATAAGGCGAAACCGCACAGAAAGTGAACACAGCCAACTGTTCCCTGCATACAATATCATCATTCATCGTAAACACTTGGAATATCGAAACATGATCAAAACGGATGAAATACACAGCTCACGGTGTGCGCAGAGCACTTCACTCAGCAGCTCCTGCAACAAGCCGGACTTGGAATATGAGGAAACTGCAACAAGGAACACTTTCATACATAGCCTTCAATGGTTCCTGCCGCCTATCCACCATATTGACCGGAAGTTCATATCCTACTGAAAATGATAATTGTCATATTTTTTTTTATGTATAGCGATTGATTGAATCCACAACCTTGAACAGAGTACACAAATGTCATGTCAAGGGGAGATGTCAGATGTGGATGCTACGGAGAAAGCCAAAGAAGATTTGTCTCCCAAAACATTACCTGTTACGTTGGTCGTTACCCGCTCCTAGGATATACTTCGAAGGAAATTTGGACTTGTCCGATGTGCAATGGGTATGACCTGTCGACTAACTAAAGCAAAGTCTCAGCTTCGTGAAGTGATGTAACCAATTCCATTCCTCGCTACGTTTTCTTCGCTGAGATTATCTTTGGTACCAATTTAAAGAGGCAGGGTGGACACTATTTTTTAAAACAGTTGTGTGCTTTAGCCGGCAGTTGAACATCAAACCTTCAGGTCGGCAATTTAGTGCACTAGCCACATCACCACCAGGCTCATGCCATGTATTTATGTCTATCCTCATTGGCTGCATGATGAAATCGACATTAAGTAAAATACATACAACAAATTAAGTAAAATACATACAACAAATTAAGTAAAATACACACAACAAACATGAGTTAATTTGTGTGACAGTATTATTTTGCTCTTAAAAGAATAGTACAGAAAAAAGGAAGAACTATGTAACGCCTCGAGTTAACCGTGTGGATAATAGATTCTTAACTTTTAAAACGATCTCTCCTCCAAGAAGGAGTTCACTATATCTATTTAAGGCTGGAATAATCTATTTACCATTTAGTTCATTTGATACAGTTTACACTACAAATGTTTATAACAATTAACCTCTGATAAAACCAGAGGGCAGTCTGAGAATAAACAGATCGTGCCTCGCCAAGATGAAGACAATCATCGCCAAGATGAAGGCAAACCTCGACAAGATGAAGGCAATCCTCGACAAGATGAAGGCAATCCTCGACAAGATGAAGACAAACGTCGACTAGATGAAGGCAATCCTCGACAAGATGAAGGCAAACCTCGACAAGATGAAGACAATCCTCGACAAGATGAAAGCAAACGTCGACAGGATGAAGACAATCCTCGACAAGATGAAGGCAAACCTCGACAAGATGAAGGCAATCCTCGCCAAGATGAAGGAAAACCTCGACAAGATGAAGACAATCCTCGCCAAGATGAAGGAAAACCTCGACAAGATGAAGGCAATCCTCGCCAAGATGAAGGAAAACCTCGCCAAGATGAAGGCAATCCTCGCCAAGATGAAGGTAATCCTCGCCAAGATGAAGGCAAACCTCGACAAGATGAAGACAATCCTCGCCAAGATGAAGGCAATCCTCGCCAAGATGAAGGCAATCCACGCCAAGATGAAGGCAATCCTCGCCAAGATGAAGACAATCCTCGCCAAGATGAAAGAAATCCTCGCCAAGATGAAGGCAAACCTTGCCAAGATGAAAGCAATCCTCGCCAAGATGAAGGCAATCCTTCCTAAGATGAAGGGAATCCTCCCTAAGATGAAGACAATACTCGCCAAGATGAAGGCAATCCTCGCCAAGATGAAGGCAATCCTTCCTAAGATGAAGGGAATCCTCCCTAAGATGAAGACAATACTCGCCAAGATGAAATCAAACCACGCCAAGATGAAAGCAATCCTCGCCAAGATGAAGACAATCCTCGCCAAAATGAAGATAAAAACTGAAAGGCATATCCGATCGGTTGAGAGAAGGGACATTTCCTCCTCACTTGTTCACTCACTAATCAATGATCTATTGGGAGGAAAAGTTGCCTCCCAGCTGAGAAGTTGTCAGCGACCCACAACTGTTGGCTTGTTCCAGGATCGATGAACCAGAACCACCCAGACCCTGCTCCACCTCTCCGTGGTGCCTCCAGTAACAAACTAACCTGCCTACCCTAGCCAAGCTAGTAGGGATCGAAGAGGAAATACAACCCGGTTCTAAAAAAATATCATGCTAAGTCGGATGTGTTGGGTCGAAAGGCACAAATATCACAGTTATATTACAAACCACATCACAACGCAGTCAACAAATTTAACGTCCTTTTAAGGGCGGATGATGAAGAGGTGCATTAATTTAGTCATCGGGCGAACGCAAGCAAGCAAGTACTGTTCTATTGTGAATTTCTTACAGGAGTCGACATCTGCAGCAATAGGACAAAACCAAAACAAACAAAAGTGGGAGGCATGAACAAAGAGTAACCGTAAATTCTTCAAAACAATGTGTATATGCCACATAGCAGTAATAGAAGTAATGTATCGAAGGAACAACCATCATCAGCATGGCAACTTAAAAATAAAGGGAACAAATCTGAAACAAACGGAGAGATTAAAATACTTCTCCACAAAAGTAACATCAGACGGAAGATGCACCACAGAAATAAAAAGCAGAATAGCACAGGTGAAAATAGCATTTCAGGAAATGCTAAATGTCTTGTGTAGCAAATCTATGTCGATTAGAAATGAATGTCAAGTGAGAAAGAGAGTCCATTTGTGCTATATAGAGCCAATTCTGACCAATGGAAATTAATCATGGCCAGTAGACACTCAAATGAAAAGACGACTGGAGGCCACAGAGACTGGGTTTCACAGAAGAATGTTGAGAGTTCCTTGGACAGCTAAAAAGACCAACGATGAAATTGGTCAAATTCTCAATTAGGCCAACACAAAAGAGAGCTTATAACAAAACATCAGATAGAAATATTGATATTTTTCGAGAACGTTATGATAAGAAAGAAAGTTGGAATACTTGGTTACAAACTGTCAAAATATAGGGAAAGAGAGATCGCGGACAACAAAGAGAGACGATAATATATTGCTTCGTGTCGTGGCATGAAAAACAGTCAACAACAGAAATGAAACGATGCACTGTGGATAGAAGATTGTGAAACGACATCATCGCTCACGCCATCCTGTATGGCACATGATGATGATGATGTCACAATTACTATAGATAGATAGATAGATAGATAGATAGATAGATAGATAGATAGATAGATAGATAGATAGATAGATAGGTAGGTAGGTAGGTAGGTAGGTAGGTAGGTAGGTAGGTAGGTAGGTAGGTAGGTAGGTAGGTAGGTAGATAGATAGATAGATAGATAGATAGATAGATAGATAGATAGATAGATAGATAGATAGATAGATAGATAGATAGATAGATAGATAGATAGATAGATAGATAGATAGATAGATAGATAGATAGATAGATAGATAGATAGATAGATAGATAGATAGGTAGATAGGTAGGTAGGTAGGTAGGTAGGTAGGTAGGTAGGTAGGTAGGTAGGTAGGTAGGTAGGTAGGTGATAGGTAGGTTGATAGGTAGGTAGGTGGGTGTGTAGGTGGGTAGGATTGGATGGATGGATGGATGGATGGATGGATGGATGGATGGATGGATGGATGGATGGATGGATGGATGGATGGATGGATGGATAGGTAGATAGACAGACAGACATACAGGCAGGTAAGTAAGCAGACAAATTATGTAGATTAAGTACGTAAGTAGAGGTAAATAGAAGTAAAATGAAAGAGAGAGAAAGAGAGAGAAATAGAGAGAAATAGAGAGAGAGACGAATGTATACATATATATACATATATATTTATATACATATATATAAATATATTAATAAATTTATATATTAGTATATATATATATATATATATATATATATATAACTATAATAATAATATTATATATTATTATATATATTATATTAAAAATATTATATATTATTATATATATAACTATCATCATCAGCAAGTACCGAGCCTGCTGGCGTTGGTGATCATGGCTCTCCACAACTTTCGATCTCGGCAGCTATTTATCATTTCTGTTGTTGACCTTCTACCAAGCCATTCTCTTAAGCTGTCTGTTATTTTTTCTCTTTGTTTCCCTCTATCTCTTCGTCCCTCAATGTTTCCAGTTGTTACAATATACTCCAGTTGTTCTCTTCTCATTACATGGCCAAAAAATGATGATTTTTTCTTCCTAATATTAGAAATTAGCTCTCTTTTTGCTTTGACCTCTCTCAAAACATCTTCGTTACTCTTCTTAGCTGTCCATGGTACTCTCAACATTCTTCTGTAAAACCACATTTCTACAGACTCCAATGATTTTCTTATCTGTTGTCCTATTGTCCATGATTTGCATGCATATGTTAAGACTGGCTCTACGTTACATTTAAGAACTCTTTTTCTTAATAACTTTCGTATAGTAACTCGTTTTCTTTTATAACTATATTAATAACTATTGTATATTATTATATTATATAATATAACTATATTATTAGCTTTTATATATTATTTATAATATTATATAATATATCTATATTAATAACTATTATAATAAAAGAGAGCGAACTAGAAAGATACAGAGCCTGCAATGTCATGTTACACTATTATACACTTACTTGAATATAAATTAAATATATAAAAACAAGCACACAAGACTATGCACCTATCTGTTGCTAATCCCGAGACGTTATCTACGAAAAGTACCACAGGTTCCCCTAGTTGTGCAACACATTCTCTTAGGGTGCATCTGGCAACCCAACGGAAGAGATTTCCTTCAAACTTTGGCCTATTTTTGTCTATTATGAAAGAGGTCACAAGCAAAATGGGTATTTGGTTTGGCTCACAAGCGATTTAGTCCATTACACCGGCTTATTTATTCTACTCCTAACACTCCCAGCCCTAATTTTTCTTTGCCTTTTGGGTCACGGTACTAGGTCTTTTGTAAAGTACGGTTGACTTCCCCTCGCTAATGCTTAGCACTGTGCTGTTAACCCGACATGCTTAAGGTTTTGAATCACACTGTTAACTCGGCATGCTTAAGGTTTTGAATCATACTGTTAACTCGGCATGCTTAAGGTTTTGAATCATACTGTTAACTCGGCATGCTTAAGGTTTTGAATCATACTGTTAACTCGGCATGCTTAAGGTTTAGAATCATACCGTTAACCTGACATGCTTAAGGTTTTGAATCATACTGTTAACTCGGCATGCTTAAGGTTTTGAATCACACTGTTAACTCGGCATGCTTAAGGTTTTGAATCATACTGTTAACTCGGCATGCTTAAGGCTTTGAATCACACTGTTAACTCGGCATGCTTAAGGCTTTGAATCACACTGATAACTCGGCATGCTTAAGGTTTTATATCATACTGTTAACTCGGCATGCTTAAGGTTTTGAATCATACTGTTAACTGGACATGCTTAAGGTTTTATATCATACTGTTAACTCGGCATGCTTAAGGTTTTGAATCACACTGTTAACTCGGCATCCCACTTTTCAGTAGGGTATTTTAAATGTGGATTATATTAGTGGTTTTCAATGAAAAGTTAGGAACAGCTAAAGTGCAAAATGTGACAGTAGGGCATGGCCTTGGAGAGACGAATGACAGTGGGGATAGATTGACAGATTGGGCAAAGACACATGCAATTATGATAGGTAACACCTGGTTCAAACAACACCCTAGGCGACTATGGACATGGCAAAGCCCAGACAAAAAAGTACACAATCAAATTGATTTTATACTGGTACAGAGGAGATTCAGGAGCGGCGTAAAATCTGTTAAAACAAGGCCAGTAGCAGATTGTAATAGTGACCATGTACTAGTAGTTGGAAAGATAAGAATAAAACTGCGGAAGACACAGAAAGCCCAAAGAAATATGCAATTCAAACTAGATATGCTTAGAGTAGATAGACAGATGAGTGATAAGTACAGAACGATGGTACAAAATAGATATAATGCTATTGAGAAAATACAGAACACTGAGGAGCAATGGAATAATGTTCAAACAATCGATTCAAGAAACATCAAAAGAAGTAATACCATTGACTAAAAGAATCAACAAAAAGAAATGGATGACAGAAGAAATATTAGAACTAATGGACGAAAGACGAAACCATAAGAAAGAAGAGCGGACATACAAAATATTGCACAAAGAGATCCAAAACAAATGTAGAGAAGCAAAGGAAGGATGGTTAAGGCAGAAGTGTGAAGAAATGGAAAAACAACAAAAGAAAGACTCACAATTTACGCACAATCAGTTAAATGAATTAACAGGAAGAAAATAAGTCAAAGTTTCAGGATGTGTGAAATCAAAAGAAGGAAATATAATAATGGGACAGGAGAAGACAATGGAAAGATGGACATAAAATATCAGTTAACTCTATGATGATGAATGACAAGAGCTAAACAATTCAAACAAAGACATAGGACCACCAATAATGCAGAGTTCAGTAGAGAAGGCAATTCAACACATGAAAAGAACAGAGCTCCAGGTCCAGACAATATAACAATCGAAGAGATAAATGCATTAGGAGAGCTGGGAGTACAAGTCATAACAAAACTACTCAATGACATATATTTTTTTTTATATATCTGCATTATTGGTGGTCCTCTATCTATGTTTGAATTGTTTAGCTCTGGTCATTCATCAGCATAGAGTTGACTGATATTTTCTGTCCATCCATGTGTTGAATTGTGCCAGAAGAAAACTGGATACATTCCCGAAGATCTACTAAAATCTACCTTTATAGACATACCAAAGAAGTCTAGTGCCAGTGATTGTGAAGACCATCGCACTATTAGTCTCATGAACCATATGACGAAAATATTACTAAGAATCATCATGAGACGTGTAAAGAACATGATAAAACCAGAAATAAGTGAGGAACAATGTGGATTTGTGGAAGGAAAGGGCACCAATAATGCAATATGCATCCTGAGAACATTGATAGAAAGAGCTATAGAGGTAAAGATATATATATATATATATATATATATATATATATATATATATATATAATATATATATATATATATATATATATATATATATATATATGCTTTATAGACTTCTCAAAAGCATTTGACAAAATAAAACATGTGGAAATAATCAATATGCTGGAGAAATTAAACATTGACGGCAAGGATCTGCTAATCATTAAAAAAAAAACACGTACCTGCAACAAACGGCAGCCATAAGAATTAGCAACCAAACAAGACAATTCCAATATATAAAACTAGAAGACAGACAAGGTCGTGTTCTGCCGTTAGATTTGTTCTCACTTTACAACGAAAATATTATGAGATCAATAGTAGTAAGGTGACAAGCCGTAACGACCAGGTATGTGTTTGTGGGTGGATCAGTTAGTTGAATCATCGCTGAGAAGTATGTCTCACTTGAGGACCAAATATCTGATCTCTCAGTTTGTCGCAAACACAAGACGTAACAGGTATCACTGCGTGATCTTGACAGATTGGCTTTACAGTCTAGGACCTGAAGATTTCATAGTTGCTGCCATGACTTCTTTTAGGCACAGATTTCACTTCACCATGAGTCTCATGCTCTTCTGGCGAGAAAGAAGTAGAGACAAGGAGAGAGAGACAGAGAGAGAGACAGAGAGAGATGATGGCATTTATGCGGGAATATAAAAACTTACAGAAACAGAAAAGAAAAGAGGAAGAAACAGGGAGATAGAACGAGAGAAGCAAAAGCGATATGGGAGAAGTCAGACAAATGGATTGAATGAGAGAGAGAGAGATTGAGAGAGAGAGAGAGAGAGAGAGAGAGAGAGAGAGAGAGATAAAGTGATGCAGCTAGAGAAAGAGAGATGTGAAGAAAAAAACATAGAAAAAATTAGAGAGAGACAGAGAGAGAGAGAGAGAGAGAGAGAGAGTTAAAGAGAGAAAAAGGGTGGCTGGGTGGTTAAGTCGTAAGGCGTCGGGGGACGGACAAAACAGTCCTGTGTTAGAATCGCGCCACAGACGGTGCACATTCTTCACTTCAAGTCCATCTTTTTTTCGTTGCTTTATCCTTCCTGATCGCTTTGCAGCGTGATCCGATGTCTAACCCTCTCTGGCTATTGAGATATGATATCTAGGAAGGTGCCCAGACGTCCCGATTTTTCCGGGACAGTCCTGATTTTTTACTATTTTTTCAACCTTTATCCCGGATTTGTTACTGTCCCAAATATGTCCCGATATTTTACCGTTTGTCCCGGATCTGTTAAAATGCATTAGGGACACAAACATTTACCAATTTTGCCAATATGGTATACGTCTCTTCGACTTAAAAACATGCATTATTCCGTTGTTGTGTAGAAAATGTTTAAAAAGTTGAACTGGCTGTTCATTTGGCGAAACAGTAATAGTAAAATGCGCTTCAAGTTTTAAATCTTGTCAACTGAAGCTGAAACTCAACAAGTAGCATCTTCGCGGCCACCACATTTCACATTCTTGTATATTCATTGTATTACTTTCGCAAATCACGAACTAATTCATTTTATTGTGTTGTTTAGTAAAAGAGGTTACTGCATTCATAGGATTTTATGACTATAAGATACCCTTTAAATTTGATATTCTGTATCACGTAACTTTGATAAAATACTGAATGTGTAATACGGAAAATGAGAAAGAGATGGTGATAAAGAGAGTTGGATCGACCGAGAGAAGAGGAGATTCAACTTAAAGAAGAATTCTGTTTGGAACCTCCAATTTGTTGGTAAATTATTAACCTGACCTGTATAAAAGGAAAACACTTGAAGATAAAACATTTCCTCAGTTCAATACAATCTTATCACCTTTTACATTGGACTAACTGTGGTAGACATTTTAAACAATTTTTTAAGGTTATTTAAAACACATTTTTATTACATTATTTATATGTTATTGATATATTATTGTTTTTTTTTGTTACATTTTTTAATTCTTAAATATTTTTTAAATTAATTATTTATTTATATCATATTATTATTATATTACATTATTATATTTACATTATATTTATTTATATATATATATATATATATATATATATATATATATATATATTGATATATATAAATATATTTTATTTTAAAAATATTTTTAAAAATTAATTTTAAAAATATTGTTAAATTATTTTTTAAATATTATTATTATTATTTTTTTTTTTTAAATGTTGTCAATACCATGGACAGCTAAGAAGAGTAATGAAGATGTTCTGAAAGAGGCCAAAGCAAAAAGAGAGCTAATTTCCAATATTAGGAAGAAACAATCATCTTTTTTTGGCCATGTAATGAGAAGAGAACAACTGGAATATATTGTAACAACTGAAAAATTGAGGGACGAAGAGATAGAGGGAAACAAAGAGAAAAAATAACAGACAGCTTAAGAGAATGGTTTGGCAGAAGGTCAACAACAGAAATGATAAATAGTTGCCGAGATCGAAAGTTGTGGAGAGACATGATCACCTACGCCAGCAGGCCCGGTACTTGATGATGATGTTGATTATTTTTTCACATTTTTTAAAATTAATTATTAATTAATTAATTATGTTTTTTTAAATCTCTTTTTAAATTAATTTTTTTTAATATATTGTTTTATTTTTTTAAATATATTTTTAAAAATTATTTTTTATTTATATTACATTTTTTCTTACTTTTTCCTCCCTTTAGAGAGCAACTATTTTTCTTTTTTTTAAATCATAATCTCTTGAAAAAGTGGCAAATTTAAAATAGGGTCAAATCCGGTCTCCAAGAAATCCTGTGCACCGAGATGTTCCGGGAGACTATACTCGACCCTGGCGAGAGGATCTTGTAGCTGATGACCATCCTCTTTTGTAGCAAGAGGTTCATCCGGACATCGGAGGGACAGCGGAAGGTGACGTTCACACGGTCTTTGAGCTCTTTCTGCCCAGCGTCTCGTATTAAACACATAAGGTTGCGTCTCGCAACCTTATGCTATAGTCATGAGAACACCTTCGCGAAAAGACATTGCCTACGAAGCTAATTTTTTAGTTAGCTGAGTGGCAGTGCTCTCTAGCGGTTGGCTTTTCGTGGCAAGGCGCTGTGCCACCGAGTACGGGTTCGATCCTGCTGTGGTTCATATTTTTTTTTCTGTTGTTGATTATTTGTCATTTTTTCCGAGTACTGTAAACATACCTCTTCCTCCAAAGTGATTCACTGATTATCGCCTCGGAAGTTTCCCTCTATAATAATATTCATTTATTATTATTTGTCTCGTATTAAACCAGTGCAGGCAACCGGCAGTCTCCCCTCAACTGCTACATCACAATCGCAGTAAAGGTTAAGAGATGTAGAAAGATCTAGGACTTAACATTAATCCACCATTGGCGAACCAGCCTTCAACGTTATTTTGGCCACTGTAAAGGTTGCAGATAATGATAGATTTTGAAGCAGCAGATCATTAGTTCAAAATTCTTCTTTGAAGGCCTGAATGGTTGCTAGGCTTGCTCCATGTAGAGTAACAGCCACAATTCATGCGGCCTGCCACTGGAGAAACAACTCTAATGTACTAGCAGCGCGGACTATCAAGAAAGCAACATAATCCCAGTGACGTTATTTCTGACGCACTAAAAAACCTGGACCTACCTTATTTCTGTTTTATGTCGAGAAAACCCGCAGTTCCTGGAATCGTTGAACTCCACACAGTTGCGTCTGTTACTGGGCGCATGCGGAGGTCGTAGGCTTTCACGGTTTATGTTGGATGTACAACTTTGAAAGAAGATGTGATGCTTTCATGACACATGTTGGAGGCAGAACTATGCGCCACATTGGAGCTGAAAGCTACAAGAAGACTATAATTTCCCGTAATTTCACAACAATTTTCACTGCACAACATAATGGTGAACATAGAGCGCCGTCTCCTCATCGAAGGTTGGCTGTCATGGTGCGTCATTCCGCTCGGTCTCTTGTTTTGTTGGTGCAGATTGTCATAGACTGACTTGTCCATCTTTTGATATTACTCGTCCATGTTAGTATTGGTCTGCCTCTGTCTCTTGCTTTTATAATGCATGTTATCATAGGCTGACTTGTCCATCTTTTGATGTTACTCATCCATGTTAGTCTTGGTCTGCCTCTGTCTCTTTAACCTTGTATTTTCTCTTCCAAGATTACTTTTAGTAGGCTGTCGTGTCTTTTAACATGCCCCCAAAAATCTCAAGGATGGTTTTACATGTATGTCCCGCAACATCATTTATGCCATCATATACTATCATACCATCATATACCAACGACGTAACAAGATTTATTTTGACGTCTCCGTGAAACGTTTAGCGGAAAGATTTGATGAATATCTTCGGGATGTTCAACAAGAGAACAGATCTCCTTCAACTTTGAGATCCACTTGTAGGTTCCACTGCACGTCGATTTTACAAACACGCCGAATATATGTATGTATTATGGCCAGCGGCCCGTGCAGGTCGTTGTGATTAGCCCTCGGGTAACTAACTTTCTGACCAAACTGACCCAAAACCTGCTGACAGCGACCAGGTATCTGTTGTGGGTGGAGCTGTTAGTTGAATCATCGTAGAGAAGTATGTCTCACTTGAGGACCAAATATCTGCTTTCTCGGTTGACAGAATCTTGACAGGTTCTTTTAGACACAGATTTCACTTCACACGAGTCTCATGCTTTTCTGGCGAGAAAGAAGTAGAGACAATGAGAGTTAGAGAGATGATGGCATTTATGCGGGAATATAAAAACTTAGAGAAACAGAAAAGAAAAGAAGAAGAAACACAGAGATAGAGCGAGAGAAACAAAAGCCATGTGGGAGAAAAGGATAGATAAATCGAGTGAATGAGAAAAGAGAGAGAGAGAGAGAGAGAGAGAGAGAGAGAGAGAAATAAAGTGATGCAGCTAGAAAAAGACAGAACATCTGAAAAAGAAAAACATAGAAAAACTGAGAGAGAGAGAGAGAGAGAGAGAGAGAGAGAGAGAGAGAGAGAAAAGGGTGGTTACGTCGTAAGGCGTCGGGGTCCGGACAAAACAGTCCTGCGTTCGAATCGCGCCACATACGGTGGACATTCTTCATTTCAAGTCCGTTGTTTTTTCGTGGCTTTATCCTACCTGATCTCTGGGCAGTGAGATCCGATGTCTAACCCTCTCTGACTATTGAGATATGATATCTAGGAAGGTGACAAGACGTCCCGATTTTTTACTGTTTTTTTTTCAACCTTTGTTCCGGATTTGTTCATCATCATCATCGGGTGCCATCTCCGCAACGAAGGTTGGCTACCATGGGGCGCCATTCTGCTCTGTCTCTTGCTTTGATGGTGCAGGTTGTCATAGGCTGATTTGTCCATATTTTGATGTTACTCGTCCATGTTACTCTTGGTCTGCCTCTGCCTCTTTTACCTTGTATTTTCCCCTCCAAGATTACTTTTAGTAGGCTGTTGTGTCTTTTAACATGACCCAAAAATCGCATTTGTCTTGTTTGAATTGTGTTTAGTAGTTCTCATTTCATTTTTAGTTGTTTTAAGACTTCATCGTTTGTTTTCTTTTCCTTCCATTCAATTCTACCTATTATTCTATATATCCACATTTCAAAGGCTTCAATTCTCTGTACTGTTTTCTTGTCTAATGTCCATGTTTCTGCACCATATAGGAATATTGAGAAAATGTAATATTTTGCTATTCTTAGTCTTAGCCCTGGTGTTATTTGTTTTGATGTTAGTATTTTTTTCATGACATTAAAATTACTTTTTGCTATTCCTATTCTTTTGTTTATTTCGGTTGTACATTTTCCAGCGCTGGTTATAGTATGTCCAAGGTAGTTGTAGTTCTAAACTGTCTCCAGGTCTATCCCTTCAATTTTGATATCCATTTGTGGGTTTTGAGTATTTTCTTTGTTTATGATCATAGTTTTAGTCTTTTTGATATTCATCTAGGCCATATTTTTGCTTGTTATGTTTATTACTTAAAGTAATTGTTGTAGATCTTTAGGACTTTCTGCTAGTAGTACCGTATCAGCAGCATATCTTAGGTTATTAATTATCTTTCCATTCATGTTTAGGCCTGGCATCATTGTGATGTTTTTAAAGATTTGCTCAGTGTATAGATTGAACAAGATTGGTGATAGGATGCATCCTTGTCTTACTCTTATTTTTATATCAATGGGTGTAGAGTTCTCTTTGTTATATTTTATTATTGCTGTTTGCTCACAGTTTAGATTACATATTAGTCGTATGTCCATGTTATCTAGATGTATCTCTTTTAGATTAAAACAGACAAATGGATTTAAATATCTGGGAACAATGTTAACGTCACATGGTAGGTGTACAAAAGAGGTGAGATACAGAATGGCTCTGGCAAAAGCAGCTTTCCAAAAAATGAGAAAGATACTATGCAATCCATTTTTAACAATAGAAACAAGAAAAAAGAGTTCTTAAATGTTACGTAGAAACAGTTTTAACATATGGATGTGAATTATGGACAATAGAACAACAGACAAGAAAATCACTAGAGGCTGCAGAAATGTGGTTTTACAGAAGAATGTTGAGAATACCATGGACAGTTAAGAAGAGTAATGAAAACGTTCTGAAAGAGGCCAAAGCAAAAAGAGAGTAAAGTTCCAATATTAGGATGAAAGAATCATCATTTTTTGGCCATGTAATGAGAAGAGAACAACTGGAATATATTGTAACAACTGGAAAAATTGAGAGACGAAGAGAGACAACAGGCTTGGTACTTGATGATGATAATGATCTCTTTTATGCATTCTATAAGTTGTTTGTGGTGTACTCTATCAAAAGCTTTGGTGTAGTCTATGAAGCAGGCATATATTGGTTTGTTAACTTCCGTGTACTTTTCGATTAATGCTCTCATGCAGAATATGGCTTCTTTTGTCCCACTATTTTTCCTAAATCTAAATTGCTGCTCATCTAATTCAGTATTGATTTTATTCTGAATCCTTCCTTGCATAACTTTTAGCAAGATTTTTGTTACCTGGCTCATTAGGCTTATTGTTTTAAAGTCACTGCATTCAATTGCACCATTCTTTTTAGGCAAAGCAATGAAAGTCGATGTTTTTAGTTCATTTTGGTTTGTATCATGTATTGTATACATCGTTGCATATGTCTGCGATCACTTCAATGTCAATATCTTCTAGTGCCTGTATCATCTCTATCTGTATGCTGTCAGGTTCTGCTGCTTTTCCCTTTTTCATTGTTTGTGTTGCCTTTTCCACCTCAGATTGTAAGATTGTATAGCCGGATGTACATTTTATAATTGGTTTCTTGTCCCTTTGATCATGAAATAGTTCTGTTATATATTCATGCCATCTATCTATTATATCTTTATTGTCTGTTAGCATTTTTCCTTTTTTTGTCTGCAATGTATTCTGTGGCTTTTTAAATTATTATTAGTCATTCTCTTTATGTCTGTGTGCATTCCTCTTAAGTCTTGTTTGCTTTCCATAGTTTCTATTTCTATACATGTTTGGCTGAGCCAGTCTTATTTTGCCTTTTTGTACATTCTGTGTATCTCATTATCTATTTATCGGGAGCCGCGATAGCACAGTGGTTAGTGAACTGGACTACAAAGGACAAGGGGTAGGGTTCGATCCCAACCGACGTCTTCCGGGTTCACCCAGCTTTCAATGGGTACCTGATTTTTTTCTGGGAAATTGAAGCGGCGCGGGCGTAATACCGACCTCATTACCCCAACAATCATGTGCCGAAGGTCTGTAAAATTTATGGTCACTAACACCATATTCCCTATACGCCACTTGGCGTGACGGGGGTACTTTACTTACTTTTATTATCTATTTTATTGTATTGGGCAATGTTCTTCGCTCGTCTCGTTTCTTCCATTTTTTCTAAGATGGTGTAAGTTATCCATTTTTTATTTTTGTTCTTTTCTTTTTTGGGTAAGGTGTCGCAAGTTTCTTGTATGCTTTTCTTTATGCACTGCCATCTGATTGTGAATTTATCATCAGGATTCTCTTCTGTATTGCTCAATTCCTTCTTCAAGCAGTTTCTTATATGTATTCTTTTCTTGTATTGTTTAAGTATCTTTAATATCGTTTTGATATAAAGCTGTTATATCTAGTGGTATTGTTGATGAATTAGTGTTTTGCTTGTTTCTATTTAGTTTGATTTTTATTTTAATGATTACATGATTGTAAAAAAAAAAAAAGTAAAGTACCCCCGTCACGCCAAGTGGCGTATAGGTAATATGGTATTAGTGACCATACATTTTACAGACCTTCGGCACATGATCGCTTTACTTTCCCAGAAAAAATCCGGTGCCCATTAAAGGCTGGGTGAAGCCGTCGGTTGGGATCGAACCCTACCTCTTCTCTTTTGTAGTCCAGTTCACTAATCACTGAGCTATCGGCTCCCTTATTACAGGGTTGTAATCAGAGTTAATATCTTCTCCTGGATAGGTTTTGACTTTTTTGACGCAGTTACGGAAACTATCTTTTATCATTATGTAATCTATTTGATTCCTCTTTTTGTTTCCATGGCGTTTCCGTGTGTATAGTTTCCTTTTCTCTTGCTCAAAGTAGGTGTTATATATTATCAACCTGTTTTCTTCACAAAATTGTATTAATCTTTCTCCTCTGTCATTTCTTTTTCCTAAACCATGATTTCCTATCATCAACATCATCATGTGCCATATCGGTTGGCGTAGGTGATCATGTCCCTCCACAATCTTCTATCTACAGTGTATCGTATCAGTTCTGTTGTTGACTGTTTTCCATGCCATGACACCAAGCTATCCAGTATTTTCTCTCTTTGTCGCCCGCGATCTCTCTTTCCTTTTATTTTGCCAGTTGTAACCAAGTATTCCAACTTTCCTCTTCTCATGATGTGCCCGAAAAATTTTGATTGCTTCTTTCTGATGTTTTTTAAGAGCTCCCTTTTTGTTTTGGCCTCTTTGAGAACTTCTTCATTGGTCTTTTTAGCTGTCCAGGGAACTTTCAACATTCTTCTGAGAAATCCCATCTCTGTGGTCTCCAATCGTCTTTTCATTTGTTTGTCTACTGTCCATGATTCGCTTCCATAGGTCAGAATTGGTTCTATATAGCACCGATGAACTCTCTTTCTCATTCCTATTGACATAGATTTGTTGCATAAGATATGTTTAACCTTCTGAAATGCTATTTTGGCCTGAGCTATTCTGCTTTTTATTTCTGTGGTGCATCTCCCATCTGATGTTATTATTGTGCCCAAGTACTTGAAACGTTGTACTTGTTTCAGATTTGTCTCGTTTATTTTTATGCTGCATGATGGTGATGATTGTTTCTTCGATATAACCATTACTTCTGTTTTCTTACTATTCAGACTGAGACCTTTCTTGTTGCTTTCTTTTACTATTATGCCTATCATTTCTTGTAGTTCATTCTGTCTCTGCTATTAAGACTGTGTCATCCGCATATCGCACATTATTTATGTTGTGACCGTTGACTTCAATTCCTTTTTCGTCTACTATTGATCTCATAATATATTCGCTGTAAAGTGAAAACAAATCCGGCGACAGAACACAGCCTTATCTGACTCCTTGCTTTATATATTGGAAACATCCTGTTTGGTTGTTAATTCGTATAGCTGCTGTTTGTTGCCAGTACATCTTTTTTATTATTCGCAGATCCTTGCCATCAATGTATAATTTCTCCAGCATATTGATTATTTCCACATGCTATACATTGTCAAATGCTTTCGTGTAGTCTATAAAGCACATATATAGATCTTTATTTATCTCTATATGCCTATAGATTTCCTATAGTGGTCTTATTATCTACCTTTTCCTACTTTAGCGTTCATGTCACTCATTACAATCAAGATGTCGAAAGATTTCACTTGCTTCATATCTTTATTTAGATCTTCATAGTATGACTTATTTGTTCATCTCTGTAGTCTTGAGTAGGTGCGTATGTCTGTATTATTGCTATGTCGAATGGTTTTGCTTTCATCTTGAGTAGTATAATCCTATCATTGTATGTCCACTGGGTACTTATATATTTTTGTAGCTCTGTTTTTATTAGTATTCCTACCCCTCTTTAATATCCTGTTGTGTTTCCTGAGTATATAAATGTACATTTTTCGTACTCTATGTACCCACAATCTTTCCATCTTGTCTCTGATATGCCTAAAATATCTATGTTTATTCGTTCTGCTTCTTGAATCAGATTTTCCAATTTCCCTTCTTGATATATAGTCCTAACATTCCATGTACTTATTTTTAGATCTTTCCCCCGACATATTTTCCAATTCCTCTCCATGGCTTTCTCTGGAACAGTACGTCATGAGGCTCCAATCTCTTTCACGACGGTCAGCCACATTCGTCTTTCGTGTCCTAAACATGCCTCTTGTGTACCACACACTTTGCTGTTCTATACCTTTGTTCATTGCTGACTCTTCCACCCCATCCACCGTCACAGACTTTGTACAATTCAGGATGGACATTCCCGTCTGCCCGAAGCGACAGTGAAAAACAATGACTTATCACCGAAAGGTCTATCGCGAATGAAAAGAAGATAAATACCCACTTAACAACGAGAATTCCCACCGTCCACCAGCCTGTCAGAAGTTAAACAACCACAACAGGCATGAGCAGAACATTAAATCCACGAAGCACACCATGTGTAACCGGCGTATTTCGAAATAACACATGATGTAACGGAAAACATTGTCCACATACGGACGCCATCTTGGAATACATACTATAACTTTTTAAAATATATATAACTAATTATGTGAAAAGACTTTATAATTGTTTTCTTAATGTAAGAAGGAATAAACCTCCCACTTATCTTACTTTTCACGTTTTTTTCTTTCTTTCGTATATCTGTTTGTGTCTGTGTGTTTGAAGAAAAAACGTACAAGATGCCTATTCAATGCATCCTCACAGATATAATAACACACTACATTTATTAGACAAGAATACTGCAATCTCTGACCACTTTTCATATTTGCTTTGTGTATTTTAGTTAATGAAGTGAAAATTACTATTTTTTTTTACATGTATTTGCGAAATATCTGCGTCAATTCAGTTATCATACCTACTAAAGCCCCATCTTTATTCCATCGGTCAATTTTGACTCACTACTAATCTTATTTATTTTCTCCATTTTTACCACACCTAACCATCCCCTCACAGTCTGCCCCTAAAAACACTAACACTCCATTAAAACGTCATTAAAATATAATTTTTAAAAATCCAATAGTCAACTCAGGTTCCAATACCACTTTTCACCACACCTTCCGACTTTACTACTGGACCACCCCACCGATACCATTCTATCTATTGTCCTTTCGAGCCGAAGACGGCACATAGGGCAGAACCACAATCTCAAAAACAGAAAGCTTGCGTGCCAAAGTAGCACATATTGCAGAGATCATAGTTCTAAAATATATGGCACTGTTTCCATAACAATACTTTTTACAATGACAGCTTACGATACCATTGCACCCACTAAAATCAATTAAAATTAATTAAAATTTTAAAAGACACAATCAATCTGTCAACAATGGTTTGGACCTTTTATTTTTCTGATCTACTATCAGCCAATCTTTACCACACCGTCTCTACACCGCACATACCATTCCGCCCTCTAATATCAATTAAAAGC
Organism: Megaustenia siamemsis; assembly: GCA_032433765.1. NCBI lineage: Eukaryota > Metazoa > Mollusca > Gastropoda > Stylommatophora > Ariophantidae > Megaustenia > Megaustenia siamemsis. Next base: position 25,045,469 of record JAVIAB010000108.1, on the reverse strand, counting down.
CATAAAAATCCAATAAAATACAATCAATCGGTCAGATGTGGTTCGGCTGTCAACTTCTACCACCCTCAACAACCCACCCCTTAGCCCTTCAACTCGACCAACACTCCGATACCATTCCGGCCCGTAAATCCATTAAAATATAACAAAATACAATTTTTTTTTTTTTAAATACGGATTCATCTACCTCTTCTTACCGTATCGTGAGGTGTCCTGAAGTGTCTGTCGTCTGTGTTCCATTTTGGAGCGCATTAACCACACAAAAAATTGATAAAACACAAAAATACCCGCCAAAATTCGGTCAGTTTTTTGTCACCGCCTAATATATTCTGTCCCATTTTTTACCATGATCCACTAAAAAAAAAAGTTCAACAAAATCCAAGAAAATTAAGATAATTCCATAAAAGAATCGAGAACATGTAGAACACAACAAAAGACATACACGGGGTGACGTACCGCGGTGTAGTGTAGTGTAGTGTAGTGTAAGTGTAGTGTAGTGTAGTGTAAGTGTAATGTAGTGTAAGTTTAGTGTAGTGTAAGTGTAGTGTAGTGTAGTGTAAGTTTAGTGTAGTGTAGTGTAGTTTAGTGTAGTGTAAGTGTAAGTGTAGTGTAGTGTAGTGTAGTGTAGTGTAATGTAAATGTAAGTGTAGTGTAGTGAAGTGTAGTGTAGTGTAGTGTAAGTGTGAGTGTATTGTAGTGTAGTGTAGTGTAGTGTAAGTGTAAGTGTAAGTATAGTGTAAGTGTAAGTCTAAGTGTAGTGTAGGGTAGTGTAAGTGTAGTGTAGTGTAGTGTAAGTGTAGTGTAGTGTAGTGTAAGTGTAAGTGTAAGTGTAGTATAGTGTTAGTGTAGTGTAGTGTAGTGTAGTATAGTGTAGTGTAGTGTAGTGTAGTGTAGTGTAGTGTAAGTGTAAGTGTAAGTGTAAGTGTAGTGTAGTGTAAGTGTAATGTAGTGTAGTGTAAGTGTAAGTGTAAGTGTAGTGTAGTGTAAGTGTAAGTGTAATGTAGTGTAGTGTAAGTGTAAGTGTAAGTGTAAGTGTAAGTGTAGTGTAGTGTAAGTGTAATGTAGTGTAGTGTAAGTGTAAGTGTAAGTGTAGTGTAGTGTAGTGTAGTGTAAGTGTAAGTGTAGTGTAAGTGTAGTGTAAGTGTAAGTCAAAGTGTAGTGTAGTGTAGTGTAGTGTAGTGTAGTGTAGTGTAGTGTAGTGTAGTGTAAGTGTAGTGTAGTGCAGTGTAGTGTAAGTGTAGTTTAGTGTAGTGTAGTGTAGTGTAGTGTAGTTTAGTGTAGTGTAAGTGTTGTGTAGTGTAGTGTAGTGTAAGTATAGTGTAATGTAGTGTAGTGTAAGTGTAGTGTAAGTGTAAATGTAGGGTAGTGTAATTGTAAGTGTAGTGTGGTGTAGTGTAAGTGTAAGTGTAGTGTAGTGTAAGTGTAATTGTAGTGTAATGTAGTGTAGGTGTAGTGTAGTGTAGAGTAGTGTAAATGTAAGTGCAGTGTAGTGTGGTGTAGTGTAGTGTAGTGTAAGTGTAAGTCTAAGTGTAGTGTAGTATAGTGTAGTGTAGTGTAGTGTAGTGTAGTGTAGTGTAGTGTAGTGTAGTGTAGTGTAGTGTAGTGTAGTGTAGTGTAGTGTAGTGTGGTGTGGTTGTAGTGTAGTGTAGTGTAGTGTAGTGTGGTGTGGTGTGGTGTGGTGTGGTGTGGTGTGGTGTGGTGTAGTAAGGAAATGAATTATTACATTTTCCTACATCAGACCATGAGAATTAAAAGTTGGAAGTTCGGTGGTCACTCTCGCTGGTATCGTAAACGGGCAACTATTTACAGTTTAAATTTGTGGTTTGTCTATTCAAATGTGTAAACATACAGTCAGCAATTAAACATTCAATAAAAGATAACGCAATTCTTTATTGGAATAATTTATTAATAATATTGTTACGATCATTATATAATTATTAGCATCAACATGACATTATTAAATACATTAAAGGCAATGTAATAATAAGACACATTTTCAAACAGGTGAAAAGTTTATGAAAGGAGGATTAAGTTTTTTAAAGTGATATAACATTTCTTGTTGCGAAATCTAATTTGAATTAGTTCTTTTATATGGCTGTAAAACACGGAGAACAACAAAAGCAAAAGTTACGAAGTTAAACATTTTTCATTAATTAATACTTGCACATCATCATCATCATCATCAAGTACCGGGCCTACTGTCGTAGGTGATCATGTCTCTCCACAACTTTCGATCTCGGCAGTTATTTATCATTTCTGTTGTTGACCTTCTGCCAAGCCATTCTCTTAAGCTGTCTGTTATTTTTTCTCTTTGCTTCCCTCTATCTCTTCGTCCCTCAATTTGTCCACTTGTTACAATATATTCAAGTTGTTGTCTTCTCATTACATGGCCAAAAAATGATGATTGTTTCTTCCTGACATTGGAAATTAGCTCTATTTTTGCTTTGACCTCTCTCAGAACATCTTTATTACTCTGCTTAGCTGTCCATGGTACTCTCAACATTCTTCTGTAAAACCACGTTTCTACAGACTCCAGTGATTTTCTTGTCTGTTGACCTATTGTGGCGATTCATGATTGTACTTGCACATAATGAAATGAAAAAAATGGCAGAACATGATTGCTATCTTATAACATGGGTAAAACACCAGACAAACACCAATGGACGACGATGACGTTTCGAAAAGGACTCATTGCGGACTCCACTTGGCAAATATATAATAGATTATTTGTAGCATTCGCAGAGGATGAAAAAAAAACATTTGGAGACGACAAGTGAATACACCGGTTAAGAAGATTCGGAAGACAGGGAATTCTAAAGAAAATGATATCAAACAGGACGGCTTAGAAAGTGTTTGTTGAAGACCTACTCTCCACAGAGTCGCGATAGCTCAGTGGTTAGTGAACTGGACTACAAAGAACAAAGGGTAGGGTTTGATCCCAACCGACGGCTTCCGGGTTCACCGAGCCTTAAATGGGTACCGGATTTTTTCTGGGAAAGTAAAGCGGCACAAGCGTAATACCGACCACATTACCCCAACAATCATGTGCTGAAGGTCTGTAAAAAGTTATGGTCACTAACACCATTTTCCCTATACGCCGCTTGGCGTGACGTGACTCATTGCTTTTTGTTTTTCACTACTCTCCATAGGCAATAGAAAGGTACAAGAAGAGACAGACCAATTAAGAATCATCAACATCAACGGGACGATTCTTGAAAATGTTAACAAATGTCTTGTCTAATTTTGTTTCGACACTTGGCTTTTGAACTGCTGATCTGTTCTATAAAAATACATGAAGATTTTAGTATAATAAAAGACGTTACCTTTGGTGAAACCTGAAGCAAGAAAGTTAAGACTGCTAATGTTTTTTAGTCTTGACTTGGTCTGCGACCTTCTATAAAGTTTGTAGCAATACACGATGAGTGAATAGACGATCAATACGATAACGGTAACGGCAGCGAGGAGAAAAGCGATAACATCAAGTACATAGATTTGATACCAGGGCATTTGTTGACCTGCCGACCTCATGTACGCACCTCCATGTTGCATGACGTGATCAAACCAGTAGGCGGCTTCCTTCTTTGGAAGTTTATACAGCTCCCTGTAAAGGCGGGAAGCTTTCTTCATGTTCTGTGTGTAGTTGCCCTCGTAAACGATTTGCTTCATCATGGCCGCCAACTCGTCGGCGCTAGCTTCCCTCATATCAGCGCGGAGACCCAGACCTTTAATCGTGATTCTTTCTGAGTTGTAACCCTGGTCACCAAAGATGGGAAGACAAAGAATAGGCACTCCATGAAATAGCGCTTCGTACTGGCCGTTCTTCCCGCAGTGAGAGATGAAGAGTCTTGCCTTCTCATGACCAGGAGGTCGTTCTGTGGGATCCACTTTGACGTCATGATACGGCTGGGGTCTGGAGAGGCGATATTTATTGCCCATATCACGTCAAGGTCGAGCTGTTGAAAAGCTGAAATGAACTTGGACGAGATCTGTTGGGGAATCTCATGAACAGATCCTCCAAATGTAAAAACAATTATTCCATTTTTGGATTTGTCTACAAACTTCTTGAACTCCCCATCCAGCGGTTTTGCTGGAGATGCTGATGATCCTCCAATTAATTTAGTATTTGGTAACGTCGGTCGAGGGTAATCAAGGATGTGGTCAACTTCAGCAATGATGACTTCAGCGTCAGCAGCAATATCATTGATACACTTATAGGGTTTGTGTGGGGCAAACCTGGAAACGAAGCTACTGTCGTAGAATATGTCAAAGTTTATGCGAGATATGTAGAGCAGAACAGACTGTACTCTTAGAAGAAACGGCAATCTGTCACTCCATTTGTTACCTGGAAAAATAGGAGCAGCCGGACTGAACGGGACTTTAGACAGAACTATGTCGTGAAGTGTCCCAATGAGAGCGAATGGAATGTCCAACATGTAAGGAAGTACAAGCATGTTCAAATTGAATGGTATAGATTCTAAAACAATTAAATCAGGTTTGAGACGTTTCACTCTGTTCACAAAAGTTTCGTCAGATAGAATATCATTTGATATTATCAAGAACTGATTGCTGACATCTTGCACTGTTTCCTTATCTTCTATGGGCTTCCCAGCCCAGAACTTTTCCATAGTGTTCTCATGCAGCTTGTCTGATAAGTCCCCAAGTGTTCTCCGTATTCAAGAACGTTGACTCTCTTGTCCTTAACTAGATTCATTCCCATCATGAAGTGCGGCACGCAAAGCCAAACGTCATGGTTGAAGCCAGCCAGTTCTGCAGCGATTTGTGTGTGGTACACGACGTAGCTGGCGATAGGTGGCGGGTAAAAGATAACCGTTTTGGCGTGAGCTCCGTACTGGGATATTGTTAGCGTGACAGCAACGAGCAGCAAGCTGTGCCTACACATTGTCCCAGTCTGTTAGAATAGAGAAATATAAAATATTACTGCTTAAATTGTGTGTATATGACTGTGTGAGTGAATATCTGTAGATACAAACATGCAATTAACATTCTCCGGGATTGTTCTGAAGTCTATTTCGTTAACCCGTTCATGTCCATTGCATGTATAACTCCTATATAGTCTCTGCTTGTGTACGGCAGCGCCGTCCCCGGCCAACACTTTTGGTTGGTCGGCTAAACTAAGGCAGTCTCCCTTCTATAGCACACACAGGTGCCTGCAGAAAGGGTGGAGGATCGGCTCAGTCTACAACAGTCCAGTGTCGAGCACAGGACATAACAGGGACCTATCATGAAGCAACGTTAAACTGCTGATTGAAAGCCGCCGAGAAAACATAACAGGGACCTATCATGAAGCAACGTTAAACTGCTGATTGAAAGCCGCCGAGAAAACATAACAGGGACCTATCATGAAGCAACGTTAAACTGCTGATTGAAAGCCGCCGAGAAAACATAACAGGGACCTATCATGAAGCAACGTTAAACTGCTGATTGAAAGCCGCCGAGAAAACATAACAGGGACCTATCATGAAGCAACGTTAAACTGCTGATTGAAAGCCGCCGAGAAAACATAACAGGGACCTGTCATGAAGCAACGTTAAACTGCTGATTGAAAGCCGCAGAGAAAACATAACAGGGACCTATCATGAAGCAACGTTAAACTGCTGATTGAAAGCCGCCGAGAAAACATAACAGGGACCTATCATGAAGCAACGTTAAACTGCTGATTGAAAGCCGCCGAGAAAACATAACAGGGACCTATCATGAAGCAACGTTAAACTGCTGATTGAAAGCCGCCGAGAAAACATAACAGGGACCTATCATGAAGCAACGTTAAACTGCTGATTGAAAGCCGCCGAGAAAACATAACAGGGACCTGTCATGAAGCAACGTTAAACTGCTGATTGAAAGCCGCCGAGAAAACATAACAGGGACCTGTCATGAAGCAACGTTAAACTGCTGATTGAAAGCCGCCGAGAAAACATAACATACAAATAGAAATTAAAATACTATGACCACGTCAAGATAGACAGCGGGCTGGAAAGAAAAATAATGAAAGCATGGTTCCAGGTCGACTCATCATGGGCAGACCAAGAAGAAAGTGGTATCAAGACATCAAAGAGACCATGAGCATGACAACAGAAGATGTGGAACATATGGCTAGAGAAAGCGATTCTATCAGACGGGTTGTGGTGAATGCAACATTCTGTAAAGAACATGCAGCATGATTATGCCATGCAAACATATTTACTATGAGACTCTTGTTAGTTTGTTCTTTTCGAACCGAAGACAGCACATAGAGCAGAAATTACAAACTTTCCGTGTCCGATGTTTCGTTGCTGTTATCCTTTCAGTATCATCAGACATTGCACAGGACCTGCAGTGCGCTCGCCACACATCACTTTTGAAAACAAGGCTTTTAACCACAGTAAGGTAACTGAGGCCCGCTGCTGATCCCAGCTGCCGTTCCCGTTCTTATCACTGCAATCTTCGTGTAGATACATTTCAAATAACATAAAATTGTTAAGCGTCCTTTTTGCTTTTCTGTCTTCTTTCCTTTTCTTTCTTTTCTTTCTTTTCTTTCTTTTCCTTCTTTTCTTTCTTTTAAGATCGGTAAACAGTCAGTCTTTGTACCATCTACAGCCAACCTTAAGTGGGTTGCTCATGGCTGTCCCACATTACCCGTGTCTGTTTCTGCTGTTCTCCTTCATGGTTTAAAGTAATCACTCATAAACTGCTATTGCGATATCAAAGTATTTAATGATACTCTCTCTCTCTCTCTCTCTCTCTCTCTCTGCGATCAGGACTCAATCAGAGTAGGATTCCAGACTCTCGCATGAAGTCAGCTGTCAGATTAAGTGTGTTGATCGCCCCCGCAGACAGAACATTACAATTAGAGTCTGCCAGATCCACTCTGATTGAACACCCGTTAAAACTTTGCACTGTGTTCTGCGCCAGTGGCCCAGTGCATCCGAATTCAGCCAGCATTTTATTCAGGTTTGCATTCCTTAGCCTTTGATTGTCCCCAATCTTCATGCAAGGCAGGAGATAATATTTTCTGTAGGGGGATTCTGCCCTTAGATGGTCGGCCCTCCTAGGTTTACGAGCACCATCTGCCCGAGTCACTAGAGGTGACTAACGCAGACATGCACACACAAAAATATGAGATGTGACCAACGCAGACATGCACACAGCGATACGAGGCATGACTAACACTGACACACGTCAAGATATATGACACATGACTACCATAAACATGCACATAAAGATATGAGATATGACTGACATTGACATGCACACACAAAGATATGACACATGCCTAACAGACATGCACACAAAGATATGAGATGTGACTAACATAGCCATGCACACACAGGGATATGAGATGTGACCTACACAGACATGCACACAAAGATATGAGATATCACTAACCCAAACATGCACACACAAAGATATGACACATGACTAACACAGATACACACTAAGATATGAGATATGACTAAACGCATACACACATAAAGATGTGAGACATGATTAACACGGACACACCAAGATATGAGATATGACTAACATGACACACACCAAGATATGAGCTATGGCCAGCACACACAAGTTAAGATATGAGCCATGGCTAGCACAGAAACACATCAAGATATGAGCCATGGCTAGCACAGAAACACATCATGATATGAGCCATGGCTTCACGGAAAAAACACCAAGAAATGAACCATGGCCAGCACAGAAACACATTAAGGTATCCATATGCTTGGGTTTGTTGTAGTCGGCAGACTCTTCTTAACGTGGGAATCATCGACATACGAGACGCAGGCCCCGATTAACTGTTCACAGGTTTCGTTGAAACAGTTGTCCGGAGATTTGAGAGTGCAGTCTGACCCGTAGAACGTTCCTTTGCATATACAATTCCCGGTTGACTGTTCACAGGTGTCGTTGAAACAGTTGTCCGGACATTTGAGAGTGCAGTCTGATCCGTAGTACGTTTCCTTGCACATACAGTCTGTGCTTTCCGGGTCACATATTATGTCACAGCCATCAGAACACGTCTGTTTGCAATGTAGCCCAAAATTACCATCGGGACAAGTGTCACTACAGGTGTAGCCAGGACGTTTACATTGTAGTCATTTTCCGGATTTTTCCTCACTTAAAAACAGACACTAAGATAAAACCCGGAGCAGTCGTGTCCATAGATCCCATGTGAACTGTTGCCGTGACACGTACCGATGATGACGTTGTAGCCTTTGCAGCACCCACTACACACTGCACAAAATGACCCAGATTGCCCGTCCAGACAATAAGTGTCTGTAAATGTTTGCACCTCACTCACCGTCAGTGCACTGTCGGCCTGCGAAATGGTCGATGAGAACTCAATCTTAATGTGTGCCATTGTCGCTTGTGTGGTGACTACAATAGCGTTCACATAAATATTTGGGTATGATATATCATTATACTGGAATACTACACCGCCACTGTCAAAGAAAGCCTTTAGAGTGGCATTCTTTACCCGAATCATAGTGCTAGCTCGATGATAAATTCGAATGGTGTGAGTCTTCTGGGGCGTGGCAAAGTTCAGATACCAGTAAACAGATTTGTTCCAGTTCTCAATTGTGTGTGTGTGTGCAGTCATTGTCATAGAGATTGGTCTTTGTTTTGCCATTAACTGCGGCCTCTGGTCCACATCCGTCTCCTGTATAGCAAGCATTAAATGTGTCGGTCTGGATTGTGTTTTGTTTGAGAGTCACACTCCGACCCCCGCCAATGTAGATGGAGCAGATATTTGCAACTATCGCCCCTTCAAGCCGTAACTTGTTGATCAGACCAGCCCCAGAGCAAAAGACATCAATCTCGTGCGAGCTAACTACAAACCGTGATTCATTGTTATATGAGGCAGAACCATTTAGTTTTACCGTGAAACTGTCCGGATATTTTAAATGATTCACATAAATCCTAAACCAGGAGAACGGCAAAAATTGATTGAGAGTTGCCTCAACTGATGTAGAATCTGTGTCCGGATTACATGTGGTGCGGTTGTTATCAAACAGGAAAGTAGGTTCAGATTTGTGGGCGTATTTGTAAACGAGATCCAAGTACTGACACTGGGGTCCGAAATATTCGTGCTGACAACTGTCATTGTTTGGGCATGTCCCTATAGTTTTGTTACAAACTGAGTCATTATAGCAGTGACATTGTAACGTACAATTCGCCCCAAACCAACCGGCTGCACAAATTAGGTCATTAACTTCCAAGGTCGCGAACGAAGCCAGCAGAATAAAGACTTGATCTACAGCGGTGGTTAACGAACTGTGTACAAACATTTATTATCAAACCCGTGGTTACATTTCTAAAAATCCGCCAACTCGCTGTGATAACAGATAGCGTGATGTTCAAAGTCAACATTGTTTACACCACGGCTCGGACGCGAACAAGCTTCCATCTTGGTGCGTCCCATGACGTCATATCCATTTAATGATACAAGAAGGACCCATAAATTCAATATAATAAAAGTAAAGAAGATGAGAGGAAACATAAAAATAAACTGATCATTTTAGAAAGGAAACTATGGAATGACAATATTTAGTCTCAAATGATAAGAAAGGCATAAACAATAATATATCTTTCTGTTTGGCGTTCATTAGATGACCATTGAGGGCACGAAGAGTTCTCTTCTGAATTCGTCCTTGAAAGAAGGTTAAGTGGGTTCAGGTGTGTTGTGGTGTGGTTTGAAGCTGGACTGTGATATTTTCGATTTCTACCAAACACGTCTGATTTTATCCGGGCATTTTTTAGTACCGGGTTTGCCTTCTCTCTTCGATACCTACTGGCCAGATTTAATAGTCTGCTCATGAGTCTACGTCACTCCTTCGGATGAAAGAGATGGAGTTAAGATGGGCACAGCCAGAAACGAGATACTTACTGGGCGTGTAAGAAGACTAATCAACCAACACAGAACTGGAGTCGTCAGTCGTTGGCAGTGGACACTTCGAGACTTGCTGAGGAGGGGATCTGAGCACCTATGGACATGTTCAGAGTGCAATAATGATGACCCGCTAATAACTCAATAACTCATTAGTCCTCTTCAAGTGGCACTACTAACATTTAAGAATTCTTATTCCTGTTTCGATTGTCACAAATGGATTGCACAACACCTTCCTCATTTTTTTGGAAAGCTGCTTTTGCCTGAGCTATTATGCATCTCACCTCTGTTGTACACCTACCATCTGAGATTAACATTTTCCCCATATATTTAAACTTTGTTTACCTGTTTTAAACATGCTATACTTGTCATTATTGTGTTTGGTGGTGATGTCTTTTTCTTTTGTTGTAACCATTACTACTATCTTTTTGCTATTGAGGCTGAATCCTATATTTTTGCTTTATGGTTATGGTTAGGGAAGGCCCCGGTATCACTGCATACGAATTAAAATCCATAATTGCTCAACTGTCCGTGCCAGTGGAATCATCCGAATTAGTATCACATCTCCCAAACAAAGTCAGGTAGCTACAGTCCCCATCATAGCAGTCTCAGCACACGTCAAAAGACATAAAGTGAAACCGCACAGAAAGTGAACACAGCCATCTGTTTCTCGTCGTACGATATCATCATTCATCGTAAACAATCGAAATATCGAAACATGATCAAAACGGATGAAACGCACAGCTCACGGTGCGCACAGAGCACTAACCCCAGTAGCTCCTGCATCAAGCCGGACTTGGAATATGAAGAAACTGCATCAAGGAACACCGTTCAGACACAGCCCTTAAAAGTTCATGTCGCCTATTCGCCATATAGACCGGTTGGTGAAGGAACATTCACTATAATGTATAACATTTCTTGTAACTCATTTTCACCCTGAGCGATTAAGATTGTATCATCAGCATACCACCCGAAGTTATTTATATTAAAGAAAGAAAGAAAGAAAGAAAGAAAGAAAGAAAGAAAGAAAGAAAGAAAAAAGAAAGAAAGAAAGAAAAAGAAAGAAAGAAAGAAAGAAAGAAAGTAGAGTGCGATATGACACACCGCACGCCTACACACACTTACTTGAATGTGAAATCAAAGATCAAGCAAGACGTTGTACAAATCTGTTTTCGTGCCTTGTCCAGCTAGAAGTATGTCACGAGTGTTAAACATCTAGAATATCTCCGCAGTTATCAGAATCCATTATCCAATAGCAAACATTGACACCAAACTTTGTCCTACTTCTCTCTCAACACTAACATAAATTAGCGAGTCATTGAAGGTTGTTAAGTTTGTCCTCAGACGCAAAGAAAATTAACAATACCCACTTCATCTCTCTTTTTTTCCTTTATCCAGTTCTGATTAATTTTGATTAATTTAATTTCTTTCTGCAGAAAGTAATTAAAATTGCAATTCCCCTCTTTGTCACTGCATGGATGATAAATTTAAAAAGCTGTAATAATGGGACAGCATTAAAAAGGAATATAAATGTCGTTTTGTTAAAAACTACTACACATATCTCAACACCACTAAACATAATTAAAAGAAGACAAATGCGATTTTTAGGACACGTTAAAAGACACAACAGTCTACTAAAAGTAATCCTGGAGGGGGAAATGCAAGGTAAAAGAGGCAGAGGCAGACAAAAGACTAACATGGCAGAGTAACATCAAAAGATGGACAAACCAGCATATGACAACCTGCACCATCAAAACAAGAGACAAAGCAGAATTGCGCTCCATGATATCCAACCTTCGTTGCGGAGATGGCACTCGATGATGATGATGATGATGATGATGATGATGATGATGATGATGATGTGTTAAAAATGAAGCAAAGATATATATTATATTATTATTATTATTATTATTATTATTATTATAAATGGGACAAAACTGACATGTTTTTAAAAATTAGAATACTGGACTTCTGGTAAATATGAAAAAAAAAAACAAAGAAAAACTTGCCCTGTCTGTTCAAAACAATATATGGTGTCAGCCTAGTCGAGGAAAGAAGAGACATATCTGCTTTTAGAATTTGTATAGCGGGGATTTGAACCATTTATAGTAGGGATTTGATAACTTTATAACAGGGATTTGAACAATTTATAGCAGGGATTTGATAATTTTATAGCAGGGATTTGATACATTTATAACAGGGATTTGAGAACACTACAGCAGGGATTTGATAAATGTATAACAGGGATTTGAAAACACTACAGCACGGATTTGATAAATTTATAACAGGGATTTGAGAACTTTATAACAGGGATTTGAGAACTTCATAACAGGGATTTGAGAACTTTATAACAGGGATTTGAGAACTTTATAGCAGTGATTTGAGAACACTATAGCAGGGATTTTAGAACTTTATAACAGGGATTTGAGAACACTATAGCAGGGATTTTAGAACTTTATAGCAGTGATTTGAGAACACTATAGCAGGGATCTGAGAACTTTATAACAGGGATTTGAGAACACTATAGCAGGTATCTGAGAACTTTATAACAGGGATTTGAGAACTTTATAGCAGGGATTTAGGAACTCTAAAGCAGGGATTTGAGAACTTTATAACAGTAATTTGAGACCACTATAGCAGGGATTTGAACCATTTATAGTAGGGATTTGAGAACTTTATAGCAGTAATTTGAGACCACTATAGCAGAGATCTGAGAACTTTATAACAGGGATTTGAGAACACTATAGCAGGGATCTGAGAACTTTATAGCAGTGATTTGAGAACACTATTGTAGGGATTTGAGAACTTTATAGCAGTGATTTGAGAACACTATAGCAGGGGTCTGAGAACATTATAGCAGTGATTTGAGAACACTATAGTAGGGATTTGAGAACTTTATAGCAGTAATTTGAGAACACTATAGCAGGGATCTGAGAACTTTATAACAGGGATTTGAGAACTTTATATAGCAGGGATTTGATAACTCTAAAGCAGGGATTTGATAACTTTATAACAGGGATTTGAACAGTTTATAGCAGAGATTTGATAAATTTATAACAGGGATTTGAGAACACCATAGCATGGATTTGATAAATTTATAACAGGAATTTGAGAACTTTATAACAGGAATATGAGAACTTTATAGCAGGGATTTGAGAACTTCATAACAGGGATTTGAGAACTTTATAAGAGGGATTTGAGATCTCTATAGCAAGGATTTGAGAACGTTATAAGAGGGATTTGAGAACTTTATAGCTGGGATTTCAGAACTCTATAGCAGTGATTTGAGAACTTTATAATAGGGATTTGAGAACTTTATAGCAGGGGTTTGAGAACACTATAGCAGGGATTTGAAAACTTTATAACAGGGATTTGAGAACATTATAGCAGGGATTTGAGAACTTTATAACTGGGATTTGAACAATTTATAGCAGGGATTTGATAACTTTATAGCAGGGGTTTGATAAATTTGTAACAGGGATTTGAGAACACTATAGCACGGATTTGAGAACTTCATAACAGTGATTTGCGAACTATATAACAGGGATTTGATAACTTTATAGCAGGGATTTGAGAACTTTATAGCAGGGATTTGAGAACTTCATAATAGGGATTTGAAAACTTTATAGCAGGTTTTGAGAACTCTATAGCAGGGATTTAAGAACTTTATAACAGGGATTTGAGAAATTTATAGCAAGGATTTGGTAACTTTATAGCAGGGATTTGAGAACACTATAGCAGAGATTTGAGAACACTACAGCAGGGATTTGAGAACTTCATAACAGGGATTTGAGAACACTATAGCAGGGATTTGAGTACTTTACAACAGGGATTTGAGAACTTCATAACAGGGATTTGAAAACTTTATAGCAGGTTTTGAGAACTCTATAGCAGGGATTTGAGAACTTTATAACAGGGATTTGAGAAATTTATCGCAAGGATTTGACAACTTTAAAGCAGGGATTTGAGAATACTATAGCAGAGATTTGAGAACACTACAGCAGGAATTTGAGAACACTATAGCAGGGATTTGAGTACTTTACAACAGGGATTTGAGAGTTTCATAAAAGGGATTTGAAAACTTTATAGCAGGTTTTGAGAACTCTATAGCAGGGATTTGAGAACTTTACAACAGGGATTTGAGAACTTTATTGCAGGGATTTGAGAACTCTATAGCAGGGATTTTAAAACTCTATAGCAGGGATTTGAAAACACTATAGCAGGGATTTGATAAATTTATTGCAGGGTTTGAGAACTTTATAGCACGGATTTAAACAATTTATAGCAGGGATTTTAGAACTTTAAGCAGGGATTTGAACAATTTATAGCAGGGATTTTAGAACTTTATAGCAGTGATTTGAACAATTGATATTGATATTATATTGACACACGGATTTGATAACTCTATAGCAGGGATTTGAGAACTTTATAGCAGGAATTTGAGAACACTAAAGCAGGGATTTGAGAACTTTATAACAGGGATTTGATAACTTTATAACAGGAATTTGAGAACTTTGTAGCAAGAATTTGAAAAAAAAACTATAGCAGGGATTTGAGAACTTTATAGCAGGGTTTGAAAACTTTATAGCAGGGATTTGAGAACTTTATAGTAAGGATTTGAGAACTTTATAGAAGGGATTTGAACAATTTATAGCAGGGATTTGAGAACTTTATAGCAGGGATTTGAACAATTTATAGTAGGGATTTGAGAACTTTATAGCAGGGATTTGAACAATTTATAGTAGGGAATTAAGAACTTTATAGCAGTGATTTGAGAACTCTATAGCAGGGATTTGAGAACTTTATAGCAGGAATTTGAGAACTTTATAGCAGGAATTTTAGAACACTATATCAGGGATTTGAGAACTCTATAGCAGGGATTTGAGAACTTTACATAGCAGGAATTTTAGAACACTATAGCTGGGATTTGAGAACTTTATAGCAGGGATTTTAACAATTTATAGTAGGGATTTGAGAACTTTATAGCTGTGATTTGAGATCTCTATAGCAGAGATTTGAGAACTTTATAGCAGGAATTTTAGAAAACTATAGCAGGGATTTGAGAACACTATAGCAGGGATTTGAGATCTTTATAGCAGGGATTTGAACAATTTATAGTAGAGATTTGATAACTTTATAGCAGGGATTTGAACAATTTATAGTCGGGATTTGATAACTTTATAGCAGGGATTTGAACAATTTATAGTAGGGATTTGATAACTTTATAGCAGGGATTTGAACAATTTATAGCAGGGATTTGACAATTTTATAGCAGAGATTTGAACAATTTATAGCAGGGATTTAATAACTTTATAGCAGGGATTTGAACAATTTATAGCATGGATTTGATAACTTTATAGCAGGGATTTGAGCAATTTATAGTAGGGATTTTTTTTAGATCTTCATAGCAAAGATCATTTGAGAACAATCTGTTATCTATTATGAAATGGTTGAGCAGGGAGGGGGATATTTCGATTAGTGAATTATGAAATTTTGTAATTTGGGAGTAAGACTCGTCCTGAAAGACTAAATTGATTTTCCTGGACTAATGCAAAGCACCTTAGAGCAACAAATCGGGTAGCTGCCAGCGACTCATAGCTGATGGTTTGTGTCAGCGTTGATGAACTAGAATCATCGAGCCCTACGGTACATTTTCGTGCCAACTCTAGCAATAGAATAGATAGACTAGTCAGTCTAGTCTGGTCAAACATGTAGGGATCGAAGAGGGAAGGCAGCTCGATAATCAAAAAACAACATGCTGACGTCGGATGTGTTGGTCGGAAAGGGTGCAAATAAACCACAACACACGGAATCTGCGCTTGTAACATGGTGGCGACAAATTACATAGGAAATACTTACACTTGCATGAGGCTCGGAACTGGACCTGATGATGGTCATCGCAAGGAAGGAAATGGAAGGAACGGACAAAAGTTGCACCAGTAATGGAGATAAACTACCAATAATGATGTGAGCAGCTGAGTGGTTAGTGAAATGGACTACAAAGGACAAGAGGTAGATTTCGATCACAACCGACGGCTTCCTGTTCACCCAGCCGTTAATGAGTACTGGATTTTTTTCTGGGAAAGTAAAGCAGCACGGGCGTAATACCGACCACATTACCCCAAAAATCATGTGCCGAAGGTCTGTAAAATGTATGGTCACTAACACCATATTCCCTATAAGCCAATTGGCGTGACGGGGGTACTTTACTTTTTTTTTAATGATGTGAGCAGCAACATAGACATACAACTATTCAACAAAATAGCATGTATCTTCTATAGCAAATGTTTGTAGCTCATTGAAAGCTTTAAGAATGTCCAGTAATATATCTAATACCGTATTGGTGTGGATTAAATTTCACCAATTCAGACAATACGATTTTAATGTGGGGATACCACACAAGTATCACCCCTGTGAAAGTCTCTATATTCTATATTTTTATTTTCTCTTATTAATAGGAATGAACAAAAAATTAGTGTTCAAATAGAGAAAACAAGCTGCATTCGTTACTTTTATTAATTTATTATAATCATCATCATCAAATAAATTCTCTATCAGGTGACATAATTTAAAAACATTAGAGACAACGTAATGAATGACAAATTTCCCCGTCAGGGCATAAACAATAATTTGAAGGGATGATAATAATAATAATAATTATTATTATTATTATCATGGTTCAAAAAAAAGCTAATACCACTACCGGTTGATAACATTAGTGATGTTATTCTCTGAAAACAGAAATGTAAAGAAAGATGCCAGTAAGCATGTCTTGAATACATTGTGCTTGGACATTCTCCAGTGAAACTCTTATCTCCAATTATAAAAGAAGATCTACACAATAAACGATCTTCGGAGGTCAGATAAGGTCTGAATCTACAAAGTTAAGACTCCTAATGTTTTTTAGGCTTCGCTTTGGTCTGTGACCTTCTATAAAGTTTGTAGCAATACACGTTGAGTGAATAGACGACCAACACAATAACGAAAAGTACAGAGAGGAGAAACACAATAACATCAAGTACATAGGTTTGATACCAAGGCATTTGTTGACCTGCCGACCTCATGTACGCACCTCCATGTTGCATGACGTGATCAAACCAGTAGGCGGCTTCCTTCTTTGGAACTTTATACAGCTCCCTGTAAAGGCGGGAAGCTTTCTTCATGTTCTGTGTGTAGTTGCCCTCGTAAACGATTTGCTTCATCATGGCCGCCAACTCGTCGGCGCTAGCTTCCCTCATATCAGTACCTAGACCCAGACCTTTAATCGTAATTCTTTCTGCGTTGTAACCCTGGTCCCCAAAGATGGGAAGACAAAGAATTGGCACTCCATGGAAAAGCGCTTCGTACTGGCCGTTCTTCCCACAGTGAGAGATGAAGAGTCTTGCCTTCTCGTGTCCCAGGAGATCGTTCTGTGGGATCCACTTTGACGTCATGATGCTAGGATCAGGGGAGGTAATATTCAATTTCCATATCACGTCGAGGTCGAGTTGTTTAAAAGCTGAAATCAGCTTGGACGAGATGTGCGGGGGAATCTCATGAACAGATCCTCCAAAGGTAAAAACGATGATTCCGTTTTTGGATTTGTCTACAAACTTCTTGAACTCCCCATCCAGCGGTTTTGCTGGAGATGCTGATGATCCTCCAATTAATTTGGTATTTGGTAACGTCGGTCGAGGGTAATCAAGGATGTGGTCAACTTCAGCAATGATGACTTCAGCGTCAACAGCAATATCATTGATACACTTATAGGGTTTGTGTGGGGCAAACCTGGAAACGAAGCTACTGTCGTAGAATATGTCAAAGTTTATGCGAGATATGTAGAGCAGAACAGACTGTACTCTTAGAAGAAACGGCAATCTGTCACTCCATTTGTTACCTGGACAAATAGGAGCAGCCGAACTGAATGGGACTTTAGACAGAACTATGTCGTGAAGTGTCCCAATAAGAGCGAATGGAATGTCCAACATGTAAGGAAGTACAAGCATGTTCAAATTGAATGGTATAGATTCTAAAACAATTAAATCAGGTTTGAGACATCTCACTCTGTTCACAAAAGTTTCGTCAGATAGAACAGAATTTGATATTATTAAGAACTGATTGCTGACATCTTGCACTGTTTCCTTATCTTCTATGGGCTTCCCAGCCCAGAAATTTTTTATAGTGTTCTCATGCAGCTTGTCTGATAAGTCCCCCAAGTATTCTCCGTATTCAAGAACGTTGACTCTCTTGTCCTTAACTAGATTCATTCCCATCATGAAGTGCGGCACGCAAAGCCAAACGTCATGGTTGAAGCCAGCCAGTTCTGCAACGATTTGTGTGTGGTACACGACGTAGCTGGCGATTGGTGGCGGGTAATAAAATAACCGTTTTGGCGTGAGCTCCATACTGGGATGTCGTTAGCGTAACAGCAACGAGCATGAAACTCTGCATACACGTTTTCCCAGTCTGCGGGGATAGAGAAATATAAAATATTGCTTCTTAAATGATGCGTATGTGACTGTGCGTGTGTGTATTTATAGATGACATATAAACAACGACCTCTGGGTTGGCCCTGCAGCCTATTTCGTTCCCTCACTCCAGTGCAATTCACGTGATGTTCCAGTCTCTGCCTGTGTACTGCAGCGCCAGCCCCGTGCTACAGCTTTGGTTAACCCACTAAACTGCATACGACAAACTAAGCACGGAAGTCCCCCTTCTATAGTACATTCAACTGCAAGCTGGAAAGGGGAGATGATCCACGAGGAGCAGCCTGGTATCGGTCTCAGGGTACAACAGGGACCTAACATGGTCATGTCCAGAACCAATCAGAAAGCAACGACAAACTGCTAATAGCAGGCTGCCGAGAAATCATGACAACCAAACAGAAATTAAAATACTCGGACCACATCTAGATACACAGCGGATTCGAAACAACAATAATGAATGCGTGGTTCCAGGTCGATACATCAGGGACAGACTAAGCAGAAAGTGGTTTCAAGACATCAATGAGACCATAAACAGAAGAAGTGTGTAATCTGGAATGAGACAGATATTCTTTCAGACGGGTTGTGGTGGATGCTTCGTTCTGTAAAGAACCTAACCTAACTGCCAGGTGTAATAGTTTAACAAAACGTCCTCATCAATAACTATGTTACTTTACAATCAACGATCGTAGAGAATCTTCTAATTAAACTAAACCTATGAAGCTCACCATACTGGAACCCAAGAAGGAAATCTGACAGCGTTTTCATTTGCTTGGCAAATATTTTACATTCTATGTATAATACAAGCAGAACAGATTTACCCAGAGTGTCCCACTCTCAATCGACGCAGTGATGCACGGGAAAGAAAGAAACATACAAAGAAAGAAAGAAAGAAAGAAACATACAAAGAAAGAAAGAAAGAAAGAAAGAAAGAATGAAAGAAAGAAAGAAGGAAAGAAGGAAAGAAAGAAAGAAAGAAAGAAAGAAAGAAAGAAAGAAAGAAAGAAAGAAAGAAAGAAAGAAAGAAAGAAAGAAAGAAAGAAAGAAAGAAAGAAAGAAAGAAAGAAAGAAAGAAAGAAAAACGGAAAGTGCTACTAAACACATCACACATGTATACACATATATATATATACTATATACTTACTTGAATGTGAAATAAAAAGCATCAAGCAAGTCTAGGTAGCGATCTGCTCTGTTCTTTCGCGTTTTATCCTGCTACTGAAAGCTCGTCAAGTTTAAATAAATGCAACACAGCAAATAAAGTATCTTTGTAGGTTTCTGGATTTCGTTTGGGAAAAATTGACCAATGACGAACATTTGCTACAAATTTTGGTCTACTTCCCACTACTTCAACATCCCGCGACACAATTTTTGTGGAAATTTGGCCTCAGAGACGAAAGAAAATTCACATCGCTCACCTCCTCGTCTTTATATGTTTGAGTTTTGTGAGGAATGAATGAAATGTAGGAGATGATGTAGCCAAAGTGACATCTTTATCTTCTTGCGTTCCCCCAACGACTATTCTCTTCACCATCGCTCTTGAAAATGTCGTTAATTGGACGCAGATACGAACGATTGTGTTGTGGTTTCCAACAAGTTGTTCTATTTACCGCCTTTCGGACAACACATCTGTTTTCAGCAGGAAAATGAATACTGGGTTACCTTCAGTGGCGTACCGTCCGGCGTGCGTTCAAGTGAAAATACTAACGTTTATTATTAGTAAATTATTAGTTGAATAAAACTGTAAATATATTATTAGTAATATAATATAATTACTTATGTTTGAATGATGATATTAGCTGGCGTTAAAGCCTTCTCTACAGTAATCAGATGGCCTTCAGATTTATTATTAACATAAGTGAGAGTTGAGGGCCGTTTTGTTTAGTGTGCTGCATTAATTTAGCACACCCTTGGGCTGTATATTTATATGTTGGGCTATATATTTTTGCCAAATTTATAACAGCCTTTTGGGACTGTTGTGAGTGCGGTAAGGGAGTAGTACACAACTCTAGGGAGGGGGGTAGGGAGCGGACATACTAGCGTGTTACATACTGCAGAGTAGATTGTTTTAATTATATATTTTCAATGGATGCTGTGAGGTACAGAAGATAGAGACAGAAAGTAAAGTGACACTATCCAGAAATCTCCGAACATTTCTGGATAAGCGGCCGAGCACATATGGGTGGAAACTCACGTGCTAAGGCGCCGGTTCAAGTCTCGTACTTTACCTTACCTTACAATACAGGGCCAACTCAAGCTACCGGCAACTCGGGCAGTTGCCCGGGGACGACGCATGTGCTTAGGGGCGCCATCAAGGCTCTTTCAAAAAAATAAAAAGCGAAAATAATAAATTAAATATGAAAGAAGACGCCAAAGTTCAGCTTGTCCAGTGCGCCGGCAACCATAGGTCCGTCTTTGCAAGGGTACTAATGAGAAGTCGAGAAGATTATAGATGAGCTGTAACCTCTTACCCTTAAGCTTATGGTACCAATTTTTCCAGGTTGGATGAACCCCGGAGCTTTGTCGGAAGGAAACAAAAAAATATTCCCCACGTCCAGGAATCGAACCCCAATTCATCTGATCAGAATAGGAGCACACTAACCACTCAGCCACCGATACTCATGTGGTCTAGGGAGGTAAACTTTAATCAGTCACTTCTTTTCAACATTTGTCTTTACAACATTTATCTTTACAACATGTATCTTTTCAACATTTATTTTTTCAACATTTATCTTTTCAACATTTATCTTTTCAACATTTATCTTTACAACATGTATCTTTTCAACATTTATCTTTTCATGACAATCTTTATTTGTTTAATTAAAGAGGTAAGAAGTCGGTCCTTGTCATGTAGAGGAGACGAAGGCGCGTCTCACAGCACCAGAGCTGGAAGATGTCAGCTGATGGCTTGCGCCAGGATCGGTGAACCAGAACCATCCAGACCCTGCTCCACCTCTCCGTGGTGCCTCTAGTAACAGACTATCCTGTCTAGTCTGGCCAAACGAGTAGGGATCGAAGAGGGAAGACAACCCGGTACTCAAAAATGTCATGCTGAAGCCGGATGTGTTGGGCCGAAATGCGCAAATATTACAGTTATGCTGTAAACTACAACACAACGCAGACACGCCCACTTAGCGTCCTATTAAGGGCGGATGATGAAGAGGTACACCCCTTTAGTCATCGGTCGGTCAACGCAAGCAAGCACGTAGAGTAATCAAGAATATTAGTTTAGTTTAGTCGACAGTTCATCCTCATTGCACATTGAAAATACCCATAAATGAGTAGATCTCCTTCTAAGTATATCCCTTAACGGGCAACGACTAACGGCATCGGTGTTGTGTTGATCTCCTAACCTTCTTTGACGTCCTGTGTAGCACTGTCATATGGCATCTTCCACTTTGATAGGATATTCGTGCAGTCTGTTCATGGTTGCTGATTCCGAGTTATTCTTATTTCCGGTTACGTAGATGTCGATTAATGTCGCTTCTACCTCCGTGAGTAAAGTAAAATGGACATTACAATGTTGGTACACCGCTTTGGTTCACTCACTCCAGTGTCACTACACTTTTCAGCTCATCCAGTTTTAATCAAATTAAATTCTTTCTGCAGAAAGTTATTATAAGTACAGCTACACACTGTCTCAATGCGTAGACAGTCTTCAATCTGTAAAAAATATGACAATATTTAACAAAAAAAAAATATATATATATATATGTCCTTTTATTAAAAATAAAGTTCAAATTTATATTTTTATAAAAAATGTGACAAAACTGTCATACTGTTTTCCTTATATTAAAGTGACTAGACTTCTGGCAGATATGGAGGGGAAAAAAGACATGCGCTGTCTGTTCTTCAAAACGGTATTTAGTGTCAGCCTAGAAGAGGAAACAAGTCGCAGAATAGACAGGTCTACTTTGAGAAATTTATAATAGAGATTTTACACCTTTATTGCAGGGATTTGAGAACGTTATAGCAGAGACCATTTGAGAAGGTTATAGGAGAGACCATTTGAGAACGCTATAGCAGAGACCATTTGAGAACGTTATCGGAGAGACCATTTGAGTACGTTATATGAGAGACCATTTGAGAACATTATAGGAGAGACCATTTGAGAACGTTATAGGAGAGACCATTTGAGTACGTTATAGGAGAGACCATTTGAGAACGTTATAGGAGAGACCATTTGAGAACGTTATAGGAGAGAAAATTTGAGAACGTTATAGGAGAGACCATTTAAGATCGTTATAGGAGAAACCATTTGAGAACTTTATAGGAGAGACCATTTGAGAACGTTATATGAGAGACCATTTGAGAACGTTATAGGAAAGACCATTTGAGAACGTTATAGGAGAGACCATTTGAGAACGTTATAGGAAAGACCATTTGAGAACGTTATAGGAGAGAAAATTTGAGAACGTTATAGGAGAGACCATTTAAGATCGTTATAGGAGAAACCATTTGAGAACTTTATAGGAGAGACCATTTGAGAACGTTATAGGAGAGACCATTTGAGAACGTTATAGGAGAGACCATTTGAGAACGTTATAGGAGAGACCATTTGAGAACGTCATAGGAGAGACCATTTGAGAACGTTGTTGCAGGGACCATTTGAGAACGTTTTAGGAGAGACCATTTGAGAACGTTGTTGCAGGGACCACTTGAGAACGTTATAGGAGAGACCATTTGAGAACGTTATAGGAGAGACCATTTGAGAACGTTATAGCAGAGACCATTTGAGAACGTTATAGGAGAGGCCATTTGAGAACGTTGTTGCCGGGATCATTTGAGAACGTTATAGGAGAGACCATTTGAGAACGTTATAGGAGAGACCATTTGAGAACGTTATAGGAGAGACCATTTGAGAACGTTGTTGCAGGAACCATTTGAGAACGTTATAGGAGAGACCATTTGAGAACGTTGTTGCAGGGACCACTTGAGAACGTTATAGGAGAGACCATTTGAGAACGTTATAGCAGAGACCATTTGAGAACGTTATAGGAGAGACCATTTGAGAACGTTATAGGAGAGACCATTTGAGAACGTTATAGCAGAGACCATTTGAGAACATTATAGGAGAGGCCATTTGAGAACGTTGTTGCAGGGATCATTTGAGAACGTTATAGGAGAGACCATTTGAGAACGTTATAGGAGAGACCATTTGAGAACGTTATAGCAGAGACCATTTGAGAACGTTATATCAGAGACCATTTGATAAAGTTGTTGCAGGGACCATTTGAGTACGTTGTTGCAGGGACTATTTAAGAACGCTTTCTGATCGAGTTTGAGAGAGTGGCGGGGATATTTTGATCTGTTGTGAAATTTGTCAATTTGGGAATAAAATTCGTCTAGAAAGGGATGATTGATTTTCCGACGGAGTCAAGACACTTGAGAGCTGCACGACGGGAAGTTGCCAACAACTCATAGCTGATGGCCTACATCAACATTGTTGAACCCACAACACAACGCATCTACACTCTCTGAATGTCCTTTTAAGGGCGGATGATGAAGAGGTGTAACCTTTAGTCATCGGGTGGACGGAAATAAACGAGAGAAACAACAAAATTGTGAGAACGTGAACACCCACAGAGCTATCCGTTCGAGAGAAACAACAAAATTGTGTGAATGTGAACACATACAGAGCTATCCGTTCGAGAGAAATACAAAGACAGCACATGTGTCAAAGAAACCCGTCTGGATCTATATTCGGGTAACAAGAACTGCAGAGCGATCGGAATATTGAAAAAAGAAGTAACACGTATCATTCTGAATAAACTAACAGATCAATAGGTTGTTAGACATTAACCTCACTTCTTTAATTAACAGGAACGATTGCAAGAGTTAAGTATAACAGCTGACTCTATGCGGATCAATAACACTCAGAGTAAACAAGATAGAGCACGTGAAGAGACGTGTCTCCGCCTCGTCAGAGCCATAGTCACACCAAGTGTTTCTAGGAAGGAACTGCACATTTGTAATCATTTAGGAGAAGAATAAACATCCTTGTAAGTTCTACAGCTATGTTTGTCAGTGATTAACGTTCGTAGTTTGAATACACTTTGTGTGTACGTTACTAATTAATATATCATTCAAGACCTACATTTCTATTATGTGACATGGATTATTTTACATTGAAGTTTTGATTCCTGTTCTTTGGTTCCTGATTTAATTTGAAACTCACAATTGCATAGAGGCGATATAAATAGTAACAACCCTCTTGCGACAACTCAGCGCACGAGTGACATACCCGGGAGACCCGACAATTTGTGAACTTTCCAATACTCCTCGACGATTTCTTGACAGTTATGTCATTCCATCCACAGAAGTGGGACACTCCCACTTAGCGTCCTTTTAAGAATGGATGACGTAGAGGAATAGTCCATTAATTTAGTGGTGACCAGGTGAATGGTTATGGTAGGCCCTGGTATCACTGCCAACGAATTAAAATCCATAATTGCTCAACCGCCCGTGCCAGTGGAATCATCCAAATTACTATCTTATTTCCCAAACATAGAAAGGTAACTGTAGCCCCCATCATAGCAGTCGCAGCACACGCCAAAGACATAAGGCGAAACCGCACAAAAAGTGAACACAACCGTCTGTTCCATTCCATACGATATTATCATTCATCGAAACAATCGGAATATTGAAATACGAGTGAAACGGATGAAACGCACAGCTCACGGTGTGCACAGAGCACTTAACTCAGTAGCTCCTGCAACAAGCCGGACTTGGAATATGAGGAAACTGCAACAAGGAACACTTTTCAGACATAGCCTTTAATAGTTCCTGCCGCATATCCACCATATTGACCGGAATTTCACATGAAAATGATGATCGTCATATTTTTTAATGTATGCTTGATGATGTTAGGACATCGTTTTTGACTCCAAATCCGAACATACGAAATACAGTTAGTCATCGGAGTATCCCCTTCGCACATCGAACAACAGACTATAAGATTTCCCTGCAATGTGAATTTGTGAAATTATAAAACAGTTCACACGTCTACCCTCTATCTCACTCTAGCCCTCTTGAATCTAGACAGCATCCCTCCTGACTAATATGAAACTTCGAGAGTCACCCCGCTGCTGGCAAAGTCATGAACAAAGCTCCATCATGTTGCCTTTTATCATTGGCGTCTAGGGATATACGATCAGCCATCATGATGACGTAACACACAAAACAATGGCTTTCCCATAAATTATTCTAGTGAATGCAGCCAAAAACGCACAAAACACAGTGCAAGATCCCTAAAGTGAAACCTTCGGTTGACTTGGCAGAACAGTCCATTTTAATGAGTTGTAACATGTAAGTAATTGACGTCAAACAATTCCAACGACGGTCATTGAACAGCACTCAATGTGTTGACGTAAACCGCATATCAACTCTAGACGGGGAAGGTCACATTCACAACACTTGACTTGTCAAAGAGGAATATTGTTCAGTGTACGACTCCGCATCAGCAGCGCAGATTTGTTAAGTTGAACATCATATTGACTTTAACGCAGAAAATTGCATTGGAGAGCCGAAATTAATCAGTCCCCAAATGCAATTCCTGCATCGGTCGAGAGAACATGAACGTCATTCCACCATCTTGGAACCGGAAGTTCGACCATTCTTATAAAAGTCTTTCTTCATGTGAATGGCCAGGTGAATGCTACAAAGAAAAAGAAAGAGGTTTGCTTAGACGAATACTAAATTTAAAATAAAATCTTTACGGAATTCTCCCATTACTAGAGTCTGCTGGGGAGTGTGGGTGGGGAGAGAGAGAGAGTTGTATGACCGGAGAATAAAGACCGCTTGTCCTGTGCTGTCGCTGCGAGGTGTTCGGGCTGAGTTTATACTTCACCCTAGATAGAAAATAAAGATTTTGACCATACCGTGATTCGAACCCACATTCTCCTGTTTTGGAGGCCGACAGGTTATCGATTCGCTACCCGTGCTCCTACAAGTAGAGATTACGTGTACGACATATCCAGAAAGCTACGAGAACACTACTATAGAAACATCACGTCATATAATAATAGAACAACTTCCTGTGATGCTATGGTTGAAGCGAGACCAATTCTTAAACTTAGTAACCTGCTCATCACGTTTTCTCTGTTATAAAATAATGTATTATCACTTATAACATAATCTATTATTTTAGAAGTAAAACATTGTCTACTTAGTTGTGACGTAATACAGGGAAAACTGTCAATAGTGGATCCAAGGCGGTGCTACGGAGTTCGTGCACGTGGGTCAGGATTCTCCTCTCATTTTATCAAGGGGAAACTATGGGGGATTTGTCTGGTGTGCTGTGATCCTAACAAAAAACAAACTACCAATAATGATGTGAGCAGCAACGTAGATATGCAACTATTCAACAACATAATCATGTATCTTTTATACCCATTGTTTATAGCTCCCTGAGAGTTAAAGAATGTTCAGTTATATATCTAATATCGTATTGGTGTAGATTCTCACAAACTTCACCAAATCCGATGATACGATCTTAATGTGGGGATATCACACAATTATACCCACGTGACAGTCTCTATATTTTATATTTTTATTTTGTCGTATTAATGGGAACGAACCAAACAGTGTTCAAATAGAGAAAACAAGATGCTGCATTGGTTTCTTTGTATTAATTTATTATTATTATTAGTAGTAGTATTATTATCATTATTATTATTATTATTATCATCATCACCATCACATAAATTGCCTTCCACGAGACAAAATTTTAAAAAAATTAGAGACAAACGTAACGTAAGACAAATTTCCCCGTCAGGGCATAACCAATCATTTGAAGGAATGCTTCTTATTGTTATTATTTTGGTTCAAAGCTAATACCACTACCTGTTGATAACATTAGTGATGCTATTCTCTGAAATCATAAATGTACAGAAAGAAGCCAGTAAGCATGTCTTGAATACATTGTGCTTGGACAGTCTCCAGTGAGCCTCTTATCTCCAATTATGCAAGAAGATCTAGGCACAATAAACGATATTCGTAGCTCAGGTGAGATCTGAATCTACAAAGATAAAACTGCTAATGTTTTTTAGGCTTCACTTTGGTCTGTGACCTTCTATAAAGTTTGTTGCAATACACGATGAGTGAATAGACGATCAATACGATAACGATAAGGACAGTGAGGAAAAAAGCGATAACATCAAGTACATAGATTTGATACCAGGGCATTTGTTGACCTGCCGACCTCATGTACGCACCGCCATATTGCATGACGTGATCAAACCAGTAGGCGGCTTCCTTCTTTGGAAGTTTATAGAGCTCCCTGTAAAGGCGGGAAGCTTTCTTCATGTTCTGTGTGTAGTTGCCCTCGTAAACGATTTCTTTCATCATGGCCGCCAACTCGTCGGCGCTAGCTTCCCTCATATCAGCGCGGAGACCCAGACCTTTAATCGTGATTCTTTCTGAGTTGTAACCCTGGTCCCCAAAGATGGGAAGACAAAGAATAGGCACTCCATGAAAAAGCGCTTCGTACTGGCCGTTCTTCCCGCAGTGAGAGATGAAGAGTCTTGCCTTCTCATGTCCCAGGAGGTCGTTCTGTGGGATCCACTTTGACGTCATGATACGACTGGGTTCTGGAGAGGCAATATTTATTGCCCATATCACGTCAAGGTCGAGTTGTTTAAAAGCTGAAAGGAACTTGGACGAGATGTGTGGGGGGATCTCATGAACAGATCCTCCAAAGGTAAAAACGATGATTCCATTTTTGGATTTGTCTACAAACTTCTTGAACTCCCCATCCAGCGGTTTTGCTGGAGATGCTGATGATCCTCCAATTAATTTGGTATTTGGAAATGTCGGTCGAGGGTAATCAAGGATGTGGTCAACTTCAGCAATGATGACTTCGGCGTCTGTAGCCAGATCATTGATACACTTGTAGGGCTTGTGTGGGGCAAACCTGGAAACGAAGTTACTGTCGTAGAATATGTCAAAGTTTATCCGAACTATGTAGATTAGAACAGACATTACTTTTTGAATGAACGACAATCTGTCACTGAATTTGTTACCAGGGTAAATAGGAGCAGCGGGACTGAATGGGACTTTAGATAACATAATGTCGTGAGTTGTACCAACGAGAGCGAATGGAATGTCCAACATGTAAGGAAGTACAAGCATGTTCAAATTGAATGGTACAGATTCTAAAACAATCAAATCAGGTTTGAGACCTTTCACTCTGTTCACAAAAGATTCGTCAGATAGAACAGAATTTGATATTTTCATAAGTTGTATACTGACATCATACACTGCTTCAACATCTTGTATGGGCTCCCCAGCCCAGAACTTTTCCATAGTGTTCTCATGCAGCTTGTCTGATAAGTCCCCCAAGTATTCTCCGTATTCAAGAACGTTGACTCTCTTGTCCTTAACTAGATTCATTCCCATCATGAAGTGCGGCACGCAAAGCCAAACGTCATGGTTGAAGCCAGCCAGTTCCGCGGCGATTTGTGTGTGGTACACGACGTAGCTGACGATAGGTGGGGGGTAAAAAATAACCGTTTTGGCGTGAGCTCCGTACTGGGATGTCGTTAGCGTGACAGCAACGAGCAGAAAACTGTGCCTATACATTGTCCCAGTCTGTTAGAATAGAGAAATATAAAATATTGCGGCTTAAATGGTGCTTGTACCTGTGTTTTTATGTATATACAGTAATCCCTCAGTTATCGCGGTTAATAGGGACCAGAACCGGCCGCGATAAGTGAAAAACCGCGAAGTAGTGTCACCCTCTCATTTTTATCATACGTACATTTTTTGTGTATGTGTAATATCAATAAGTGTATATGAAACCATATAAGTGAATATGTTATCATTAGAACATTAAAGAATAGTTTCAAACATGTAAATAACATATTAATAGTATAAATAACATGCATAAAATTATGTATAAATTATATAAATATGATATAATATAAACTTTTCTTTTATAACAAGGTCCATAACTCACCTCTGACAATATCTTCTCTTCGCTTGATCTTTATAAATGTCGATGAAACACCTGTGACAATAGCTTCTCTTCGCTTGATCTTTATAAATGTCGATGAAACACCTGTGACAATAGCTTCTCTTCGCTTGATCTTTATAAATGTCGATGAAACACCTGTGCAGTACGGTGGAGGTGAAGATGATGAAGATGATTTACTGCACAGGTTAATGAGAGCTTTACTGCTTCTCAGATGACGCCTCATCGTCAGGTGCTAGGGGTGCTGGATCGTCGCGGGCAGCTTCGGATAGAGCTGGGGTAGCTGCAGTAGACGGCATAGATGCGGCAGGAGGCGGCGTAGAGGCAGCAGGAGGAGCTGTTGCAGAACGATTTTGAATTGTGTGGGCACTCCCTGCCTTCTGCTGGCGTGCGGGCAACTTTCGCGCCATAATTCCTCAATTTTGAATTTTTGAACAATCCGTGATATACCGAGGCCGCGATAAATGAACCGCGAAGTAGCGAGGGATGACTGTACTTTCTTTCAAACATATTTAATAGGAGACTCGCGTTAGTTTGTTCTATTCCAGCAGAAGACGGCACGTAGAGTAGAGTTGATGGGTCCACATTGCCTGTGGTTTCTCTCTGGGCGTTCTCCCATAGCCTTCCCTTCACGTTGGTAACTGCTAGCCAGCAGGGGTTTGTTTTTCAGGGGTGTCTTTCCCCGTAGGGAGCCGTGATAGTTCAGAGGTTAGTGAACTGGACTACAAAGGACAAGAGGTAGGGTTCGATCCCAACCGACTGCTTCCGGGTTCATCCCGCCTCAAATGGGTACCGGATTTTTTTCTGGGAAAGTAAAGCGACACGGGCGTAATACCGACCACATTACTCCAAAAATCATGTGCTGAAGGTCTGTAAAAATTATTGTCTCTAACACCATATTCCCTATACGCCACTTGGCGTGACGTGGCTTTTTACTTTTATGGTGAGTCTCTGTAGTTTTTTAGGTATGTTTCGTAAATGCACGTGCTATCAATGTAGTTCTTTTAAGTATGTTTCTCGAATGCACGTGATATCAATGTAGTTCTTTTAATTATGTTTCTCGAATGCACGTGATATCAATGTAGTACTTTTAAGTATGTTTCTTGAATGCACGTGATTTTAATGTAGTACTTTTAAGTATGTTTCTCGAATGCACGTGATATTAATGTAGTACGTTTAAGTATGTTTCTTGAATGCACGTGATATTAATGTAGTACTTTTAAGTATGTTTCTCGAATGCACGTGATATTAATGTAGTACGTTTAAGTATGTTTCTTGAATGCACGTGATATTAATGTAGTACTTTTAAGTATGTTTCTCGAATGCACGTGATATTAATGTAGTACGTTTAAGTATGTTTCTTGAATGCACGTGATATTAATGTAGTACTTTTAAGTATGTTTCTCGAATGCACGTTATATTAATGTAGTACTTTTAAGTATGTTTCATAAATGCACGTGATATTAATGTAGTACGTTTAAGTATGTTTCTTGAATGCACGTGATATTAATGTAGTACTTTTAAGTATATTTCTTGAATGCACGTGATATTAATGTAGTACTTTTAAGTATGTTTCATAAATGTACGTGATATTAATGTAGTACGTTTAAGTATGTTTCTCGAATGCACGTGATATTAATGTAGTACATTTAAGTATGTTTCTCGAATGCACGTGATATTAATGTAGTACATTTAAGTATGTTTCTCGAATGCACGTGATATTAATGTAGTACTTTTGGAGGCAGTTATGTAGTTCAGGCTTTTTTTTTTTTATCTCTGATTCCTGCATTTCAGCGGGCCACTGTGAGTGGTGGGTTTGCTTGCCGGTTGATTTGCTCTGTTTTCTCTTACCCTTCAAACCAGCAAAAGCAACAGTTGCTACATTGTACCCTGATAGGAGAGGACATTGGTTCCATTCTTCTCTGATTGTGACTGATGGAGGCGACGCCATGATATTAGAAGTGTCTATCTCATATTGCTGATTGATGGTGGTAACAAAATGCTATTAGAAGTGTGTATTTCATTTTGCTGACTGATTGTGGTAACACTATGATGTTAGAAATGTTTATCTCATATTGCTGATTGATGGTGGTAACAAAATGCTATTAGAAGTGTGTATTTCATTTTGCTGACTGATTGTGGTAACACTATGATGTTAGAAATGTTTATCTCATATTGCTGATTGATGGTGGTAACAAAATGCTATTAGAAGTGTGTATTTCATTTTGCTGACTGATTGTGGTAACACTATGATGTTAGAAGTGTTTATCTCATATTGCTGATTGATGGTGGTAACAAAATGCTATTAGAAGTGTGTATCTCATTTTGCTGACTGATTGTGGTAACACTATGATGTTAGAAGTGTTTATCTCATATTGCTGATTGATGGTGGTAACAAAATGCTATTAGAAGTATGTATCTCATTTTGCTGACTGATTGTGGTAACACTATGATGTTAGAAGTGTTTATCTCTTGTTGCTGACTGATGAGGGTAACGCCTGGATGTTAGGAGTGTACTGTCTCATGTTCTTGACTGATGGGGGCGACACCATGATGTTAGGAGTGTACTGTCTCATGTTCTTAACTGATGGGGGCGACACCATGATGTTAGGAGTGTACTGTCTCATGTTCTTGACTGATGGGGGCGACACCATGATGTTAGGAGTGTACTGTCTCATGTTCTTGACTGATGGGGGCGACACCATGATGTTAGGAGTGTACTGTCTCATGTTCTTGACTGATGGGGGCGACACCAGGATGTTAGGAATGTACTGTCTCATGTTCTTGACTGATGGGGGCGACACCATGATGTTAGGAGTGTACTGTCTCATGTTCTTGACTGATGGGGGCGACACCATGATGTTAGGAGTGTACTGTCTCATGTTCTTGACTGATGGGGGCGACACCATGATGTTAGGAGTGTACTGTCTCATGTTCTTAACTGATGGGGGCGACACCATGATGTTAGGAGTGTACTGTCTCATGTTCTTGACTGATGGGGGCGACACCATGATGTTAGGAGTGTACTGTATCATGTTCTTGACTGATGGGGGCGACACCATGATGTTAGGAGTGTACTGTCTCATGTTCTTGACTGATGGGGGCGACACCAGGATGTTAGGAATGTACTGTCTCATGTTCTTGACTGATGGGGGCGACACCATGATGTTAGGAGTGTACTGTCTCATGTTCTTGACTGATGGGGGCGACACCATGATGTTAGGAGTGTACTGTCTCATGTTCTTGACTGATGGGGGCGACACCATGATGTTAGGAGTGTACTGTCTCATGTTCTTGACTGATGGGGGCGACACCATGATGTTAGGAGTGTACTGTCTCATGTTCTTAACTGATGGGGGCGACACCATGATGTTAGGAGTGTACTGTCTCATGTTCTTGACTGATGGGGGCGACACCATGATGTTAGGAGTGTACTGTCTCATGTTCTTGACTGATGGGGGCGACACCATGATGTTAGGAGTGTACTGTCTCATGTTCTTGACTGATGGGGGCGACACCAGGATGTTAGGAATGTACTGTCTCATGTTCTTGACTGATGGGGGCGACACCATGATGTTAGGAGTGTACTGTCTCATGTTCTTGACTGATGGGGGCGACACCATGATGTTAGGAGTGTACTGTCTCATGTTCTTGACTGATGGGGGCGACACCATGATGTTAGGAGTGTACTGTCTCATGTTCTTGACTGATGGGGGCGACACCATGATGTTAGGAGTGTACTGTCTCATGTTCTTGACTGATGGGGGCGACACCATGATGTTAGGAATGTACTGTCTCATGTTCTTGACTGATGGGGGCGACACCATGATGTTAGGAGTGTACTGTCTCATGTTCTTGACTGATCTGGGCGACACCATGATGTTAGGAGTGTACTGTCTCATATTCTTGACTGATGGGGGCGACACCATGATGTTAGGAGTGTACTGTCTCATGTTCTTGACTGATGGGTGTAACAAAATGATATTATAAGTATCTGTCTCATGTTGCTGACTATTGGAGGTGACACCATGATTTTATAGGTGTCTGATGTTCCTGGTTGGATTCTGGCGGTGTTTTTAGGGGTGGTTTCCTTCGTTAGACCTGTTTAGTTTAGTCGACAAGCCATCCTCATTGCACATCGAACAAGCACGTAAGTGATCAGATCGCTTCCAAAGAATATCCATCAACGTGTAGCGACTAACGACATCGGTGTTGTGTTGGTTAAGAAGTCTTCTTTGGATTCCTAAGAATCGCTCTTGTTTGGCATCTCCCACTTTGACATGATATTCGTGAAGTCTGTTCAGAGCGATCAATTGAGTTAGTTGCGAGTCATCATCATTGCATTCCGAATATGCCCATAGGTGCACAGACCCCATCCTCAGCAAGGCACGCAGTGTCCAGCGATTGGCTACTTCAGTTTTATGTTAGCTGATATAAGAGAAGTTCTCTTATACGACCACTAAGTTTCTCTTTTCTGGCTGTGCCCATCTTAACTCCATCTTTTTTATCCGCAGGAGCAACGTGGCCTCACGTTGTCGAAGTCATGTGCCCTTCGCACATTTCGGAGAGCACTGATGATGTCCGCCCGATCCATTTTTTTGACCGTCTTAATCGACAGCACAGCTAGCCAAATTATCCGCTCTTTCGTTTCCCCGTACCCCCCGCATGTCCAGGTGACTCTACATATTTATTACTCCTGCAATGACTCTATCCATTGCCTTCGTACAGAGCCCACCTCCATTTTTCTTATCATGCTCATCGAATCACTCAGTATGCAGGCGTGGGTGTAGTCTTATGACTCTAACCAGATGAATGCCCTGGTCACTGCTATCACCTCTATCGTCATGCTACTCGTGGCCATAACGTATGCACCATGTCTTCTTTGACAATTCTGCCTACCGAGCGTGCTGTTAATGCCAATGCACTCCTTTGGTGTCGTCTTACGGATCCGTCTGTATAAAAGACTGCATCTTCCTCATCGGTGTTATTCCATTGTCATTGCACTTCCGTACACAACATCAGCCAAACTGGCAAGTCTGTCAGCGCGTTCATTACCTCTTACACCCGCGTGCCCTGGCACGAAATTAAGCAGACACATGTTAGAATAGACCTCCTCAGAGACTCTAACCACAGTCGTCGAGCACAGCAGTTGTAATCTTTGTGAGCACACTCATTGGGTCACAGAAGAAACACAACATGTGTATTAGGTTGGTTATCAACCATACTAATACTTTTGTAACATCCATAACTTACATGCTCAAACTACTTGTAGTCAATGCGAAAACACCACTGTCTTCCTTCACAGATCTGCCTCCAACAAAAGCCGTGAAGTACACGAGCTCTGTAGGCGCCGAATAACAGAACTATCTGTGTAAATGATTGCGTCACTATTAAACGAGTTCTCGAAAATCGAGGCCTGCACCTCTGCGGGTTTTGTTGTCTACATTCTCTTCCCAGTGTGAAGACGACGAGAAATGGTGTACTGCACTCTGACGTCACTGGTGCCCATTCTTCCCCGGGATTCAATGTCCTTAGCTTGAACACACCTGCTGAAAAATGTCTATAGCTTGACCCATCCATGATTTTCATCTTTTTAACCTACTCATCATCATTGAGTGCCGTCTCCGCAACGAAGGTTGGCTACCATGGAGCGCCATTTTGCTCTATCTCTTGCTTTGATGGTGCAGGTTGTCATCGGTTGATTTGTCCATCTTTTGATGTTACTCGTCCATGTTAATCTTGGTCTGCCTCTGCCTCTTTTACCTTGTATTTTCCCCTCCAGGATCACTTTCAGTAGGCTGTTGTGTCTTTTAACATGGCCTAAGAATCGCATTTGTCTTGTTCTAATTGTGTTCAGAAGTTCTCTTTTCATTTTTAGTTGTTTTAAGACTTTGTCATTTGTTTTCTTTTCCTTCCATCCAATTCTACCTATTCTTCTATATATCCACATTTCAAAGGCTTCAATTCTCTGTTCTGTTTTCTTGTCTAATGTCCATGTTTCAGCACCATATAGGAATATTGAGAAGATGTAACATTTTGCTATTCTTAGTTTTAGCTCTGGTGTTATTTGTTTTGATGTTAGTATGTCCTTCATGACATTAAAATTACTTTTTGCCATTCCTATTCTTTTGTTTATTTCAGTTGTACATTTTC
The DNA here is from genome assembly GCA_032433765.1 of Megaustenia siamemsis. Classification (NCBI taxonomy): domain Eukaryota; kingdom Metazoa; phylum Mollusca; class Gastropoda; order Stylommatophora; family Ariophantidae; genus Megaustenia; species Megaustenia siamemsis. The sequence continues at coordinate 25,010,005 of JAVIAB010000108.1, read as the reverse complement.
CATCACTGGTTATAGTATGTCCAAGGTAGTTATAGTTCTGAACTGTCTCAAGGTCCATTCCTTCAATTTTGATATCCACTTGTGGGTTTTGAGTATTTTCTTTGTTTATGATCATAGTTTTAGTCTTTTTGATATTCATATCTAGTCCATATTTTTTGCTTGTCGTGTTTATTTCATTAAGTAATTGTTGTAGGTCTTTAGGATTTTCTGCTAGTAGTACAGTATCGTCAGCATATCTTAGGTTATTGATTATCTTTCCATTAATTTGTAGGCCTGGCATCTCTATGATGTTTTTAAAGATTTGCTCAGTGTATAGATTGAACAAGCTTGGTGATAGGATGCATCCTTGTCTTACTCCTCTTTTTATATCAATGGGTGTAGAGAACTCTTTGTTATATTTTATTATTGCTGTTTGCTCCCAGTATAGATTGCATATTAGTCGTATATCCATGTCATCTAGATGTATCTCTTTTAGGCATTCTATAAGTTGTTTGTGGTGTACTCTCTCAAAAGCTTTGGTGTAGTCTATGAAGCAGGCATATATTGGTTTGTTTACTTCTGTGTATTTTTCGATTAATGTTCTCATGCAGAATATGGCTTCTTTTGTCCCGCTATTTTTCCTAAATCCAAATTGCTGCTCATCTAATTCAGTATTGATTTTATTCTGAATCCTTCCTTGTATAACTTTTAGCAAGATTTTTGTAACATGGCTCATTAGGCTTATTGTTCTAAAGTCACTGCATTCAACTGCACCATTCTTTTTAGGCAATGCAATGAAAGTTGATGTTTTTAGTTCATTTGGTATGTATCCTGTGTGGTATATGTCGTTGCATATGTCTGTAATCACTTCAATGCCAAAATCTTCAAGTGCCTTTATCATCTCTATCTGTATGCTTTCAGGTCCTGCTGCTTTTCCCCTTTTCATTGTTTTTATAGCTTTTTCCACCTCAGATTTTAAGATTTTATAGCCTGATGTACATTTTATAACTGGTTTCTTGTCCCTTTGATCATGAAATAGTTCTGTTATATATTCCTGCCATCTATCTATGATATCCTTATTGTCTGTTAGCATTTTTCCTTTTTTGTCTGCAATGCATCCACCTTCTGTGGCTTTTTTATTTTTATTAGTCATTCTCTTTATTTCTGTGTGCATTCCTCTTAGGTCTTGTTTGCTTTCCATAGTTTCTATATCTCTACATTTTTGGCTCAGCCAGTCTTCTTTTGCCTTTTTGCACATTTTGCGTATCTCATTATCTATTTTATTGTATTGGGCAGTGTTCTTCGCTTGTCTCCTTTCTTCCATTTTTTCTAAAATGGTGTTAGTTATCCATTTTTGTTTTTTGTTCTTTTCTCTTTTGGGTAAGGTGTCGCAGGCTTTTTGTATGCTTTTCTTTATGCATTGCCATTTGGTTGTTACTTTTTCATCAGGATTTTCTCTTCTGTATTGTTCAATTCCTTCCTCTAGCAGCTTCTGGTATGTGTTCTTTACTTGTATTGTATAGGTATCTTTAATATCTTTTTGATTTAAAGCTGTTATGTCGAGTGGGTTTGTTGATGAATCAGATTTTTGCTTGTTTCTCTTTAGTTTGATTTTCATTTTAATCATTACAGGATTGTGATCAGAATTAATATCTGCTCCTGGGTAGGTTTTGGCTTTCTTTACGCTGTTACGGAACCTTTCTTTTATCATTATGTAATCTATTTGATTCCTCTTCCTATCTCCAGGGCTTTTCCATGTGTATAGTTTCCTTTTCTCTTGCTCAAAGTAGGTGTTACATATTATCAGCCTGTTTTCTTCACAGAATTGTATTAATCTTTCTCCTCTGTCATTTCTTTTTCCTAAACCATGATTTCCTATAATTGTCTTATATCTACCTTTTCCTACTTTAACGTTCATGTCACCCATTACAATCAAGATGTCTGAAGATTTCACTTGCTTCATAACTTTATTTAGGTCTTCATAGTATGCCTCTATTTGTTCATCTGTGTAGTCTTGAGTAGGTGCATATGTCTGTATTATTGCTATGTCGAATGGTTTTGCTTTCAACTTGAGTAGTATAATCCTATCACTGTATGTCCAGTGGGTACTTATATATTTTTGTAGCTCTCTTTTTATCAGTATTCCTACCCCCCTTTGATGTTCTGTTGTGTTTCCTGAGTATATAAATGTATATTTTTCGTCTTCAATGTACCCACATTCCTTCCATCTAGTCTCTGATATGCCTAAAATATCTATATTTATTCGTTCTGCTTCTTGAATTACATTTTCCAATTTCCCTTGTTGATATAGAGTCCTAACATTCCAAGTACTTATTTTAAGATCTTTCATCCGACATAAGTTCGAATTTCTCAGACTCTCCATGGCTTCCTCTGGACTGGTACGTGATGAGGCTCCAATCTCTTTCACGGTGGTCAGCCATGTTCGTCTTTCGTGTTCTGAACATGCCTCTTGTGTACCACACACTTTGCTGTTTTCGCTTTCTGGGCCTGGGCCGTTGATCATTCTTGATTCCTCCGCCTCCATCCACCGTCACAGACTTTTCACATAAGGGTTGAACATACCCGTTTTTCCGTTGACATTTTTGTCAAACCATGTGCTTGCCTATCGAACCGCGAACACACAACACAAAGAAGAATAAATCATATTCCACTTAAATATCGGCAATCACAGTCCATCCCCACGTTAGAAGTAAAACATACACCAAACGGGAGAATAGCAACACATAATTTCACAACTAGACTGTCGCGTAAATCATTTAAATATATCAGCAAGAGCCGAATTATAAAAATCGACTACACGAAGCCGCCATGACACCGGAAGTCTTTAACCTACTGCCTTTTGTAATCATAAATTCACAGCATAAAGGATGACATGGGTCTGCACTGATTAGAAGGTACACACGTGTTCGGAAGTCTTAACCTGTCTGCCATGATGGGAAAATCGAGGACACAACACGCCGGTCTACACTCAGTATCGTTTGTGCTCGTTTCTAGGATTACTTGTGTTAGTATTTTGTGACCTACATGCTTTCAATGGTTTCTGATTAGACTCTTTTATTTTCAGTGGGATCGTTTTCGTGCTTGTGTCCTTTTTCCCCCCTGGTGCTGTACCGATGATTATGCCGACAACACTCCGTCTCCATCAGCCCGGGGTCTCCTTCTCTGGACTACATCCAATACAACGTTTCACGTCATCCTCGAAATTGGTTACCGACATCGATCCGCGGTTTGGCGTGTATTTTATTCGGGTTTATTTACGGATGTGTGCGAGGTGTACATTGTTTGTCGAATCCTAACCGATAACCGCAAGCAGCGAACACACTGTATTACTCCTTCTGTGTAAAAAAAAAAAAAATACAAAGTATATCCTGAGAATGACGTACAGTAATAGCAATCTCGCGAAAACAGAAGCCAGCCTTGCTCTACCGACCTACACCGGAAGTCCCTGTCAGCGGAATCAATAATGCGTGTCAGCAACATCGACCTTTCTGCACTCAGAGGAGATCCATAAGTTCCAATTACTACCTAAATATGTGCGTAAATTATGTCGTACGGAAGTGCTTACAGTCCAGGGTTGCCAGGTGAAAATTTTGATTTTAAACCAAATAACGCTTTTTAAATATCGGAAAAAAGACAAATAAACCAACAAAAATAATGAAGCTAACCATTTTGAAAAAAAAGCCAAATTGCTGGAATCTGGCTTTGAAATAGACAAGTTGTCAACCCTGTTACAGTCTGCAGTAATTCGCACTCTATTACAGGTATATTCTCATCCTTGGAGCCGCGATAGCTCAGTGGTTAGTGAACTGGACCACAAAGGACAAGGGGTTGGGTTCGATCCCAACCGACGGCTTCCGTGTTCACCCAGCCTTAAATGGGTACCGGATATTTTTCTGGGAAAATAAAGCGGCACGGGCGTAATACCGACCACATTACCCCCAAAATCATGTGCTGAAGGTCTCTAAAAATTATGGTCACTAACATCATATTCCCTATACGCCACTTGGCGTGACGGGGGGGAACTTTACTTATTTTACTATTCTCATCCTTCTTGCACCTAAGCTGGTTCCCAGATGAACAAGTTTCACAAAATTTCCTCACCTTTTGCACTACGGTGTCAAGTTACAATAAACGACCAAATAGAATTTTTAAGGCGACTTATTAATTCAGCGCATAGCCCAGTAACTGCATCAATCTCCATTCTCAACAACAACAGAAGAATAGAATAAAGACATTGCAGACGATGTAAAATGTACAATGACAAATATTTTGCTTACTATGTACAGTACTAGCAGGAGAGATCTGTCAAGAGTGCCCCATTTTCAAACGACGCTGTGAAGTGCAGATAACAGAAAAAGAAAGAAAGAAAGAAAGAAAGAAAAAAAGAAAGAAAGAAAGAAAGAAAGAAAGAAAGAAAGAAAGAAAGAAAGAAAGAAAGAAAGAAAGAAAGAAAGAAAGAAAGAAAGTGAAAATAAAAGTGACTTATTACACACGTACAAGAACTTACTTGAATGTGAAATAAAAATCACCAAGCAAGTCTAGGTACCGATCTGCTCTGTTCTTTCACGTTTTATCCTGCTACTGAAAGCTCGTCAAGTTTAAATAAATGTAACACAACTATCTCTGTAGTTATCAGGAATTAGATACAATTGACCAATGACGAACGTTTGCTCCAAACTTTGACCTACTTCACGTTCAACATGCCGAGACATCACTGTTGCCCCCTACAGGAAAGAAAATTCACATCGCTCACCTCCTCGTCTTTATATGCATCTGGCTTCTCAACACAAAAATAACATGCACAATAAATTGGTGATTCTGACTGATGCTCTGTTAGTACTATCAGCTCTAAAAAGCCACAATAACAATGAACTAGATAACTTGAGAACAACCCTGGACCAACTATGCAATAACTTCCAGAGATTAGTTATTCCGTAGATACCATCACACTGTAATATGCACGGGAACGAACGTGCAGACAAATTAGCTAAAGAGGGAGGGAGATTACCACAAGAGAACCATCCGCTCAGTTATAATGATGCCAAATCCATCCTCAAAGGTCAGTTCCATGAAAAATGGAAACGAGAACATCCAAGCATACGAAGAGGGACGATACCATCAACTATCAAGGAGGGATCAAGTCATCATACTTCGCCTATGCACTGGCCACAATAGAATGAGGAATCACATGTTCACCAAATTCAAAATAGGTACAACCAGCCTATACCACTGTATACTGGACAATATGACTACAAAACATGTTCTACAGGATTGCCCCCAGTACACGGACCTGAGAAGAGCAATGTGGTCCACACCCACCTCCCTGAAAAAGAAACTATATGGGTCAATCGAATCACTTAAACAGACAGCTGACTTCAAGAGAGAGTCTGGAATCCTACTCTGATTGAGTCTTGATCGCAGAGAGAGAGAGAGAGAGAGAGAGAGAGAGAGAGATGCTTGAGTTTTGTGAGGAATGAATCAAATGTATGAGGTGATGTAGCCAAACTGACATCTTTTTCTTCTTGCATTCACCCAACGACTATTCTCTTCACCATCGGTCTTGAAAATGTCGTTAATTGGACGCAGATGCGACTGGTTGTGTTGTGGTTTACAACATCATTCATCATCGTCATGTGCCATACCGGTTGGCGTAGGCGATCATGTCCTTTCACAATCTTCTATCTACAGTGCATTGGGGGAGCACAAGCGCCTGCGACCTGCGGTCGCAATAGCAGGGTCGGCGCACCATTAGCTGACCAAGACCTAGCATTTCTACCCTCTCCCCTGGTAACAGTCTGCGTCAAAAGAGGCTGGCTAACAGAAGCTAGGATCGCCGTGTTTCCCGTAGTGGTGGCTGTTACTGATATAGAGGACCCTGTATTGCAATACCTCTGGGCTGGACTAGTAGTCCGAACATCTACTGGCTACAAACAGCAGCCATAAGAACTGGAAACCAATTGGGAATGTTTCAACAAATAAAACAGGGTGTTAGACAAGGTTGGTTGTGTGCTGTCACCAGATTCGTTTAATATTTATAGTGAGATTATTTTAAGATCCATAAGGGTCATGCCTGGAATAACAATTGGAGGTCATAATATAAATAATCTAAGGTATGCTGATGATACAGTCTTAATCGCTAAGAGTGAAAATGAGTTACATGAAATGTTGGACAATATAGTGAAAGAAAGTAAAAATAAAGGACTCAGCCTTAATAGCAAAAAGACAGAGGTAATAGTAACAACAAAGAAAAGACATCACCTCAGTGCAAAATAAAGACAAGTGGAACAATATTAAAACAGGTAAATGAATTTAAATATTTGGGAACTTTGTTAACCTCAGACGGAAGATGTACAAAAGAGGTGAGAAGCAGAATGGCTCAGGCAAAAGCAACTTTCAATAAAATGAGGAAGATACTATGCAATCCATTTTTGACAATAGAAACAAGAAAAAGAGTTCTTAAATGTTATGTAGAGCCAGTCTTAACATATGGATGCGAATCATGGACAACAGGATAACAGACAAGAAAATCACTGGAGTCTGTAGAAATGTGGTTTTACAGAAGAATATTGAGAGTACCATGGATAGCTAAGAAGAGTAATGAAGATGTTCTGAGAGAGGTCAAAGCAAAAAGAGAGCTAATTTCCAATATTAGGAAGAAACAATCATCATTTTTTTGGCCATGCAATGAGAAGAGAACAACTGGAGTATATTGTAACAACTGGAAAAATTGAGGGACGAAGAGATAGAGGCAAGCAACGAGAAAAAATAATAGACAGCTTAAGAGAATGGCTTGGCAGAAGGTCAAGGTCAACAACATAAATGATAAATAGCTGCCGAGATAGAAGGTTGTGGAGAGACATGATCACCTACGCCAGTAGGTCCTGAACATACTAAAGAAATACAAAAGGAAATGATAATTTATTGTATTTTTTAAAAAAGTAATTATATTATAAATTTTCAAATATTCTATTACGCATTTCGTAGGCCAATATGATTTATTTTCTTTGGTTTGCATTTATTAAAGCAAGGTATTCCTCTGGTCACTATAACGTTTGTGAATGAAACTGACTCTACTCTAATATAGTACATTGATACCGCTAGTTACTAGCGGTACATTTCTCATCTCTCGCCATTAGTAAATAAACGACTTTGACATTCAAATAAACGAGTTAATATAATACGGGAGGAAGCTACCTCTACAATAATGACAGTTTCATGTGTTATTTTTAGCTCTAGCCAATTAGAAGCGTTATAAAGTGAAAGTGAAACTGTCTGATTACTGGAACTTCCTTAACTATTTATAACTACGTTATGCGCCATTTTAAAAAAAATGTAGACACCTAGGCATCTCAACTGTCAAGAAACAGCAGCGCTACGAGCTATCGGTTTATAAACAAAAATTTAGAAGTTTTTTATTTTTACAGTACGCGAATGTAGTGTATTATCAAATAGTTTTATATTAAATTCATTTGGGCATATATAATTTTGTTGAACTTCAAGTTTTAAATTACTTTGATTTAAGAATATATAGCTTATTAATTTATAACTTCATAACGAACTTTTATTATTTCTTGTTCATTACTGCCGACGATATGATGCCAGAGCAAGCATCTACACATAACACAGAGATCTCAATAAACTCTATTGACAAACTTAGAAACCAATTCAACAGTACTTTGAATGACAAAGTCATCGAGACATTTTCGTCCCAAACAAGACGGATAGAATTTACATATACAAAAGTCAGTAATTTAAAATGTAGTGATGTCATTAGCAAATATTAATCCATGTTAGCCTACTGAATGTAATGTATGTGTTTATTTATTATGACAGCGGTAGCCCAGACCCCAAAACCAGTATACGCCTCTGGTAGGTAGGTAGCCAGGTAGGTGGGTAGGTAGGTAGAGAGATAAGATAGATAAGATGGATGGATGGATGGATGGATGGATGGATGGATGGATGGATGGATGGATGGATGGATGGATGAAGACGCACCAAGATGGCGCCCTGTTAACTGGCCTATTCATAAGACTCACAGATAAGTGCTGTTTTCCAGTGAAATTTCCTGTTTATTTGTTTGTTTTTATTTATTTTTTAAGGGTTCATGTGAGTGTACGCGCTTTCTATTTGATGTAAATCACTTTGCTTCTTTTGATTCATTGCATTTTGTTATAATTTCCTTATTCCATCACTCATCATTGTTGTTACACTATTGAACGCGTCAAAAAATGGCGGTTTGTTTACGCCGGTCTGTCGTCAAGGACGCGTAAGTCATTTAATTTGTAGAAAGCTCTCAGTGTTTCCGCGTGCTGCTGAGCAAGTTACTGGAGCTGGCCAGTTTATAACGTGGAACGGGTTCTAGGCCGTGCGACTGAGCAAGTTACTGGAGTTGGCCAGTTTATAACGTGGAACGGGTTCTGGGCCGTGCGACTGAGCAAGTGCACGTGAGTCTGGACCATCCAAAGCATCGACGTTCAGCGACGTTCATCAAAGACGACGGTAAGTATAAGTTTGCAGATGCAGCCCAAACTACATCATCGAAGAAGGAAAACACGACGGGGCAAGAGGGGTGGCACTAAAACTGTCAAAGTGTGAGAGGCTAGGCCTAAAGTATGTGCGCGTTACTTATTGGAATTGTGGGTCCATTAATCAACGACAGCCCATTCTTGATAAGCTACTGTGCGGCGCCGATATAATGGTTTTGCAAGAAACTCTTCTTGGTGACAGGACAGTAAGTACTCCTGGTTTTCATTGTTTTTACAATAGACGACACCTTGGGCAGGCCATCCTTGTGCGCAGCAATATGGTGGCAGCTGAGGTTGATATGTCTATGTGGAACAATGCAGAATTGCAGGTACATGCGGTTAGGGTGCAGACCCCAGTTCATTTCGTGATTGTTAACGTGTATGCCTGTAATGGGAAGGTGAACACACAACAATGGCAGAATCTCTTCGAGTTCGATGAAGAGAATGTCATTTTCTGCGGAGACTTTAATGCTAGAGGAGACCAGTGGGGCAACGTCATAACCAACAAGCAGGGAGAAGACCTAGAGAACGCACTGGTATCGGCTGATTTAGTGTGCTTGAATGATGGAAGGGCAACAAGAATGGCCACTCGAACAGGGGACTCTGATAGTGTCATAGACCTGGCACTGGTGTCTTCCACCTTCGCACCGGTTTGCAGGTGGAATGCACTGGGGTTCCACTGCAGTGGTCACTAGTCATGTGTCCTCCTAATTGAGAAAGGCGGAAATAAAAGCCATAGAAGAAAGCTCCACACATTCAACTACGAGAAAACAGACCAGGACGTCATTAGCAAAATCAGACATAGGAAACTGAGCGCCCCTCGTAGGAGGCAGGAGAGATGGACGCAGCCAGCCTGGTGGAACGTAGATGTCGAGGAAGCTTGGCGGAGCAAGAGACAAACGGTCAAGACATGGCAGAAAGCCAGGAGGTATGGTAGAACACAACCTGAGCTCTTGAAGCGTCTGAAAGTAGAGGTCGACCAAAAAATGATGCACTTTAAACTATGCGCTAAGCAGGCTAAGGATGCCAAATGGGATGACTTCTGTAAAAAAATGTGCTCAGAAAAATCGCTAGCCACATTCTGGCGCCTTCATCGGTGCATGAATGGCACACCACGACACAGAGGTATACCAGACTTTCAGAGCACAGGCCAGATATGGCACAAATCTGATGAGAGCAAAGGGAAGGCCCTGCTTGCACGCTACATTGAGCAGACGGACCAAAGAAATGAGGCTGTAAGAATGAGGATACGGGGATCTTTGTCAAATGTGTGTAAGGATGTAGAGCTGGAAGAAGATCTCACAATCACTACCGATACCATTCGCACGACACTTAAAAGGTCACACAACACTGCTCCTGGTCCAGATGGTGTTCGGTATGATGACATAGGCGATTTAGCTGATGACGACTTGACAACACTGGCCAATGAGTTTAATGCCAGTATTCGGAGTGGCCAGATTAAGGAGGAGTGGCTGTACAGCTAATTACTACCGCTGCCAAAGCCAAACAAGGACCATTCTCAGATCAGTGCCTGCAGAATCATCACAATGCAGAACACTGCGGGCAACCTGCTGGAGAAAATAGTTGCCCGTGTCCTCACCTGTCGCCTTGAACAGAAACGCGTATTCCCATCCACACTCGGAGGTTATAAATATAACAAAGAGACATGGCTCAATGCGGCAGTATTTGCCTATGACGTCTTCGAAGGCTTCCACAGACGAGAGGAGACATGTGCTGCTGCTATAGATCTGGAGGATGCATACAACAGGGTACTATTTGAATATCTCATGCATATGCTTCTCAAACTGGCGGTGAACCCCTTCCTCATTAGATGGATCGCCGCGGCACTGTTTCAGAGGAAGGTGATACTCAGATGTGGAAGTTGGTCTTCCGAGCCAACATCCATTTGTCCTGGACTGCCACAAGGCTTACCATTGTCACCAGTTCTATTTAACGTGTACACAATAACGATCACGGCCCAACAGCTGGATGGGAGGGGAAGAACTATGACTTTTGCTGATGATATTCTGGTATATCGACAGGGAAGAGACAGACGGGGAATCGCTTCCACAATGCAAGACGAACTCGATCGCATTTCTTCCTGGTGTGGGGTTTTAGGTGCCTTGGTTAATCCTAATAAAGCATCAGTTTCATGGTTCTCCCATAACAATCATATCGTTAATACGACCACACCGGTAGTACGAATGGGAGCTGATGAGGTGACCAGAGACAAGTTGATGACATACCTCGGAGTTAAGTTTGATCGCAGCCTGTGTTTTCGGGACCACGTCGACCATGTGATAACAAAATCCCGCAAAGGATTAGCCGCCTTGAAGGTCATGGCAGCTGCCAACATCGAGCAGAGGCTACTTACTCTTCTGTTCCAGGGATTAGTCCTCGCACCAATCGAGTATGCCCTGGCCATTCTTACTGTCAGTACGACTCAAATTGATAGGCTGGAGAAAATACAAAATGAAGCCATGCGCATTATCCTGGGATGTACGAGGGACACTCCCTGTGTAGCAATGAGTATCTTCTTGACTTTCCAACCATGGATGACAGAATCAAGATCTGGAGAGCACGAGCATACCTGAAGATTAGTACAGATACAGAGCATCCATTGCACCACGTGCTCATCACAGAGAAAGGTACCAGGCTAAAAAGAGGCAAATCATGGGTGGGCCGAGCAGAAGATGTCATCAAACAGGTCTGTGGGCTTACCAATATCAGCGTTGGTGAGGAGTGGATACCGGTGCCTACGTCATTCAAAGGGACTTTCTCATGTATTGTCACACTCGACAGGAAAAGTAGGGAACAGAACCCTGTCGTGGTTAATACTGAGGTCAACGGTCTCATTTGCGATAACACCGATGAGAAAGATGCAGTCATCTATACAGACGGATCTGTAAGACGACACGAAAGAAGTACATGGGCATTTACAGCACGCTCGGCAGGCAGAATAGCCAAGGAAGACAGTGGTGCATACGCCATGACCACGAGTAGCATGACAATGGAGGTGATGGCAGTGACCAAGGCATTCAAATGGTTAGAGTCACAAGACTACATCCACGCATGTATACTGAGTGATTCGATGAGCATGATAAAAAAAGTGGAGGCGGGCTTTGTACGCATGCAATGGGTAGAGTCGTTGCAGAAATCCAAAATACGTAAGGTCACCTTTGTCTATGTCTCTGGACATGCGGGAGCACGGGGAAATGAGAGAGCGGACAGGTTGGCTAGCTGCGCTGTCGTTGAGGACGGGCAACCGATGGATCGGGCGGACATCATCAATGCCCTCCGAGATGTGGGAAGAGCACAGGACTTCGACAAACACAGATCAACGTCACTTCTTCGGATGATGGAAATGGGAGTTAAGATGGGCACAGCCAGAAATGAGAAACTTAGTGGCCGTGTAAGAAGACTTATCAACCAACATAGAACTGGAGTCGTCAGTCGCTGGACACTGAGGGAATTGCTGAGGAGGGGATCTGAGCACCTATGGACATGTTCGAAGTGCAATGATGATGACCCGCAAATAACTCAATAACTCAATGGATGGATGGATGGATGTTGACATAGTCTGTCAGTTCTTCCGCAACGACACCGAGACTAAGGGACGAAGAAGAAGAAATGAATGTTGGAAGATTACGATATTATCACAATGGCGAAAGTATCTGTATTTTTTATTTGTATTTTGTCTCCCAAAAGCGATCAAGCAGACAATTGGTAATATCAAACAGAGAATACACGATGCCACAGAGATTTCTCTTCGTTAATTTATTATTTTTATAATTATTCCTATCATCGTCATAAAAGTTGCATTCCAAGTGACATCATTAAACAAAAAGAATGTAATGAAAAAAAATGCACATTTTTCAAAGAGTATAAACAATGAATTGAAGGAATATTTGTTGTTATTGATGTTGTTGTTGTTGTTGTTGTTGTTGTTGTTGATGTTGTTGTTCAAAGCGAACATCACGAACCAGTCGATATTATCAACGGTGGTGTTCTCTGAGAACAGAAATTTAAAGAAAGATGTCAACAAACATGTCATGGATACATCTTCATTTTACTTGGACAGTCTCCAGTGAAACTCTTATCTCCAATTATACAAGAAGATCTAGGCACAATAAACGATCTTCGTAGCTCAGGTGAGACCTGAATCTACAAAGTTAAGACTCCTAATGTTTTTTAGTCTTGACTTTGGTCTGTGACCTTCTATAAAGTTTATAGCAATACACGATGAGTGAATAGACGATCAATACGAAAACGATAAGGATACCGAGGAGAAAAGCGATAACATCAAGTACATAGATTTGATACCAAGGCATTTGTTGACCTGCCGACCTCATGTACGCACCGCCATATTGCATGACGTGATCAAACCAGTAGGCGGCTTCCTTCTTTGGAACTTTATAGAGCTCCCTGTAAAGGCGGGAAGCTTTCTTCATGTTCTGTGTGTAGTTGCCCTCATATACGATTTGCTTCATCATGGCCGCCAACTCGTCGGCGCTAGCTTCCCTCATATCAGCGCGGAGACCCAGACCTTTAATCGTGATTCTTTCTGCGTTGTAACCCTGGTCACCAAAGATGGGAAGACAAAGAATAGGCACTCCATGAAAAAGCGCTTCGTACTGGCCGTTCTTCCCGCAGTGAGAGATGAAGAGTCTTGCCTTTTCATGACCCAGGAGGTCGTTCTGTGGGATCCACTTTGACGTCATGATACGGCTGGGGTCTGGAGAGGCAATATTTATTGCCCATATCACGTCAAGGTCGAGTTGTTTAAAAGCTGAAAGGAACTTGGACGAGATGTGTGGAGGAATCTCATGAACAGATCCTCCAAAGGTAAAAACGATGAATCCATTTTTGGATTTGTCTACAAACTTCTTGAACTCCCCATCCAGCGGTTTTGCTGGAGATGCTGATGATCCTCCAATTAATTTGGTATTTGGTAACGTGGGTCGAGGGTAATCAAGGATGTGGTCAACTTCAGCAATGATGACTTCGGCGTCTGTAGCCAGATCATTGATACACTTGTAGGGCTTGTGTGGGGCAAACCTGGAGACTAGACCGCTGTCATGGAATATGTCAAAGTTTATGCGAGCTACATAGAGCAGAATAGACTTTACTTTTTGAAAGAACAACAATTTGTCACTCAACTTGTCACCTGGGAAAATAGGCGCAGCCGGACTGAAAGGGACTTTAGACAGAACTATGTCGTGGATTGTCCCAATGAGAGCGAATGGAATGTCCAACATGTAAGGAAGTACAAGCATGTTCAAATTGAATGGTACAGATTCTAAAACAATCAAATCAGGTTTAAGACCTTTCACTCTGTTCACAAAAGATTCATCAGCAAGAATGCTGCTCGATATTTTCAACATCATCATACTGACTGCATACAATGCCCGAACGTCTTGTACAGTCTCCCCAGCCCAGAACTTTTCCATAGTGTTCTCATGCAGCTTGTCTAAGTCCCCCAAGTGTTCTCCGTATTCAAGAACGTTGACTCTCTTGTCCTTAACTAGATTCATTCCCATCATGAAGTGCGGCACGCAAAGCCAAACGTCATGGTTGAAGCCAGCCAGTTCCGCGGCGATTTGTGTGTGGTACACGACGTAGCTGACGATAGGTGGCGGGTAAAAAATAACCGCTTTGGCGTGAGCTCCATACTGGGATATTGTTAGCGTGACAGCAACGAGCAGGAAACTCTGTATACACATTCTCCTAGTCTGTTAGAATAGAGAAATATAAAATATTGCTGCCAAAAATATTTGTATATAAAAATTCGTATGTATTATATGCTAAGTTGCAAAGACGTGCATAGTATATCTCTTCTGTCTTCATTGTTTGTCTCTTAATGTCTTCTTTTACCTTCTTATCGATGTGACTTCTGTTTTTATTATTACTTACTTTCATGTTATTGAGTTTGCATTCTTTATTCAAGGACAACAGATGTTGGAGTTCTGTTTATTTCAAAGCTATTAGGGCCTTATCGTCAGCAAAAAACAGTTCATTTATATCTTTACACTGAATTGGCGACCTTGAATATTTTGTAAATATTAGTGATAAATAAGAGTGGTTACAATACGCGGCCTTATGTTACTCCAGATGCTACTTTGCTGCGAATGGTCATCATGTTCCTTTATTTGCTCTAATTACCTCTGTAGTTACGATATAAGCTCTCGCAACATCTAAAGTTATACAGGGAAGGATTCAGAATAAAATCAATACTGAATTAGATGAGCAACAATTTATTTGGATTCAGGAAAAACAGTGGCACAAAAGAAGCCATATTCAGCATGAGAACATTGATTGAAAAGTACACAGAAGTAAAAAAGTAAAAGTAAAGTACCCCCCGTCACGCCGAGTGGCGTATAGGGAAATATGGTGTTAGTGACCCTATATTTTACAGACCTTCAGCACATGATTTTTGGGGTAATGTGGTCGGTATTACGCCCGTGCTGCTTTTACTTTCCCAGAAAAAATCCGGTACCCATTTAAGGCTGGGTGAACCCGGAGCCGTCGGTTGGGATCGAACCCTACCCCTTGTCCGTAGTAGTCCAGTTCACTAACCACTGAGCTATCGCGGCTCCTACTAATTTTTAGGGAATTAGTAAAACCCAGGTGTCCTCGCCAGGGTACGAACCCCGGCTGTTGCCGTGGTAAGCCAACCGCCTATCGATTGCGCTAACCGGACACCATACACAGAAGTAAACAAACCAATATATGCCTGCTTTATAGACTACACCAAAGCTTTCGATAGAATACACCATAACCAACTCATAGACTGCCTAAAGGATATAAATATAGACGACGCAGACATACGACTAGTATGTAATTTGTACTGGGAGCAAACAGCAATAATAAGATATAACAAGGAGAACTCTACACCAATGGACATACAAAGAGGAGTAAGACATGAAAGCATCCTATCACCAAGCTTGTTCAATCTATACACTGAGCAAATCTTTAAAAACATCACTGAGATGCCAGGGCTAAACATTAATGGAAAGATTATCAATAACCTAATATATGCTGATGATACTGTTCTACTAGCAGAAAATCCTAAAGACCAACAACAATTGCTTAATGTGATAAACACAACAAGCAAAAAACATGGACTAGAGATGAATATCAAAAAGACTAAAACTATGATCATAAACAAAGAAAATTCTCAAGACCTACAATTAAATATCACAGTTGAGGGAATACATCTGGAGACAGTCCAGAGCTACAACTACCTGGGACATACTATAACCAATGATGGAAAATGCAAAATTGAAATAAACAAAAGAATAGGTATGGCAAAAAGTAATTTTAATGCCATGAAAAATATACTAACAACGAAACAAATATCAACAGGGCTGAAACTAAGAATGGCAAAATGTTATATCTTCTCAATATTCCTGTATGGTGCAGAAACATGGACATTAAACAAGAAAACAGAACAGAAAATTGAAGCCTTTGAAATGTGGATTCATAAAAGAATAGGTAGAATTGGATGGAAACAAAAGATAACAAACGATGAAGTTTTAAAACAACTGAAAATAAAAAGAGAACTACTAAATACAATTAAGACAAGACAAATGAAATTTTTGGGGCATATTAAAAGACACAACAGCCTACTAAAAGTAATATTGGAAGGAAAAATACAAGGTAAAAGAGGCAGAGGCAGACCAAGACTAACATGGACGAGTAACATCAAAAGATGGACAAGTCAATCTATGACAGCCTGCACCATCAAAGCAAGAAACAGAGTACAATGGAGATCCATGGTAGCCAACCTTCGTTGCGGAGAAGGCACTCGATGATGATGATGAACATCTAAAAGGCTTGTCATTTACTTCATACTGAGCCACTGTTTGCCATAATACATGTCCACCCTATCGAAAGCTTTCTCGTGTAACAAAAAGTTACAGGTAAATATGAATATTTGATGATATATATATATATATATATATATATATATATATATATATATATATATATATATATATATATATATATATATATATATATATATATATATATATATATAATATGACCCAACTAAGAAATGACATATAAAGTAAACAACAAACGTTTTGATATAAAATGAAATGAAAAACGGAAAACTATTAATAAGAGTGAGGAATATGAGATTAAATACTCGAATATATAATATATACTTTGAGAAGAGGACAAAGTAGAACTGAGAACCTTGCAAAATGTGTTGATCAAAATAGTAATCAGACGGGACATAGTTTACATAAGATGTGGCCAGTGAAACTTTAGCAGTCAATGACCCATAGCTGACTGATAACGTCAGCGAATCAGAACTTGTAAGTATTTAAGAACAATGACCTCTCTATGTTCAGTGCCTATCCAAATGCGTCCATTTCTCCCCGAATATGCGGCGGAGGGTATACTACCAGTTCATGTTGGTTATACGTTAACTAGACAGGTTTGTCTATCCCTCATCCCACTGCCATCTAACTTAACTTCCTAGCGTTGAAGTTTTACATATATATATATATATATATATATATATATATATATATATATATATATATATATAATAAAATATAAATCGCCAAGTTACTTTACAATAGGCTGATAAAATAAAAACGTTTCTCGTTTAAATAGAATATTGCACCGCGGAAACTCGCAGATTTGCTCATATTGTTTTTTTTTTTTTTGCTCCGTGCATTTTTCGAGTAAAATATCATGAATAAATATTTACTTTAGCTAAATTATTTGGACCCGTGTATTACCGGGGAAGTTAAGAATAGTGGCACTGTGACCTTCCAGACATGTCGTAAGAGGCGACTAAGGAGGTTGATCGATGGCTTCACAAGCTGTCATTGTAAAAAGTATTGTCATGGAAACAGCGCCATATATTTTAGAAACAGTGATACCTGCAATATGTGCCATTTCGGCACGCAAGGTTTCTGTTTTTGATATTGTGGTTCTGTCCTATGTGCCGTCTTCGGCTCAAAAGGAGGATAGATAGACAGAAATTATTTCACCTTTTGTATACAGTGTCACGCATTGAAACCACCTCCACAAAATATATGTTTTAAGAATCAGGAGATTGTGCTAGACAGCGTACATCTTCGTAAAAGATTAACAATTTTAAAGAATATAACTAAAGTGCCACTTTTAGATGAAAACAAACAGCTAAGATATAATAACACAACATAGAAATATCCTTACTTAAAACTAGTAAAGTCGACACTACCAGGATTGCTTGAAGAAAACTTGGCGAAACTTTCGTTTGCGTGATCTCCTGTTTAAAAGATAAGTAAAATAAGAAGATAAATATGATAGGATATGATAAGATAGGATAAGATAGGATAGGACAAGATAGGATAGGATAAGATAGGATAAGATAAGATAGGATAAGATAAGATAGGATAGGACAAGATAGGATAGGATAAGATAGGATAAGATTGGATTGGATTGGATAGGATAGATAGGTAGGTAGGTAGATAAGTAGGTAGGTAGGTAGATAGAGAAGCGTAATGCAATAAAACATATCGCAGAGGGCCCCATTTTCAATCGATGCTGATGCTACAGAGGACATGGAAAGAAAGAGGGAGGAAAGCGAGAGAGGGGGGGGGATGGTGGAAGAAAAATTAGAAAGAAAGAAAGAAAGAAGATGGGTAGATCGGTAATATTACACATCTATTACACACGACACGTATATGTACTTACTGGAATGTAGAATCACAGATCACCCAGTTAGGTCAGTTCTGGGTACCGATCTGTACATTCATCGCTGGTGCGACCACACTGGTTTTACACAGTTTACACACCAGGTTTTACATAGTTTACGTATGTGGTAATAATCTGGTATGGCCAGTTTGTGTGACAACAATGAACCAATAGCGAACATTCATTTCAAACTTTGGCCTAGTTTTATATCAGAAATAAAAAATAAAAAAATATGCCCAGTCATTCAGATTCTTGAAATTTGGCTTACACAAGTAGGCAGTTTACCACACTTATTCATATCTTCCCTCTTCTTCTTCTCTTCTTTCTTCATATTCTTCTTTTTCCTCCTGCAGTCTTTTGATCACGTGAACTCTACTCATCATTGTCATGCGACATGAAGGATATGAAGAAAATAAGATGAGCTAGTCGCAGGTTCAAAACTAGTATTTTACACATTACGCACGTCCTGCGGTGGAACTGAGGCACTCCTTCGACAGGCTGAATCTTATCTTGCCTTCAAATACTCACATTTTGTGATGAAAAGAATATATAAATGTTTACCAGTTATTAAGTAAAACGGATGTTTAAGAATAGTTTAACAGGAGAAAAAAACATGACATGGAAAGGAATAGAAAACTTTACCGAATTCTATAAAATATATTTTGCAGTCCGTTCCAAAACAGATGCTGCTCTTCAAAATAATAATAATAATAATAATAATAATAATAATAATAATAAAAAGTAAAGATCCCTGCCAGACTAAGTGTCGTATAGGGAATATGGTGTTAGTGACCATAATTTTTACACACCTTCGGCACATGATTTTTAGGATAATGTGGGCGGCATTACGCTCGTGCTGGTTTACTTTCCCAGAAAAAATCCGGTACCCATTTAAGTCAGGGTAAACCCGGAAGCCGTCGATCTTGATTGAACCCGACCTCTTGTCCTTTGTAGTCCAGTTCACTAACCACTGAGCTATCGCGTCTCCCCCTTTTCGAAATGGTGTACCTTAATAGTGGCGTGTATACGTTGTGTTGTGGTTTGCAGCAAAACTGTGATATTTGCGCTTTTCGGCCCAACATATCACACCTCAGCATGCTATTTTTGAGTATCGGGTTATCTTCCCTCTTCGATTCCTACTCGTTTGGCGAGATTAGACAGGTTAATATATTTCTAGAGGCACCGCCTCTAAAAAGGACAATTCCAATATATAAAACATGGAGTCAGACAAGGTTGTGTTCTGTCGCCGGATTTGTTTTCACTTTACAGCGAAGCTATTATGAGATCTATAGTAGGCAAAAAAGGAATTGAAGTCAACGGTCACATCATAAATAATTTGCGATATGCAGATGACAGTCTTAATAGCAGAGACAGAGAATGAACTACAAGAAATTATACACATAATAATAAAAAAAAAAAAAAGCAAAAAGAAGGGTCTCAGTCTGAATAGTAAGACACCAGAAGTAATGGTCATATTGAAGAATCAATCATCACCATCATGCAGCATAAAAATAAACAGGGCAAATCTGAAACAAGTGCAACGTTTGAAATGCTTGGGCACAATAATAACATCAGATGGAAGATACACCACAGAAATAAAAAGCAGAATAGCTCAGGCCAAAATAGCATTTCAGAAAATGAAAAATATCTTATGCAACAAATCTATGTCGATAGAAGTGAGAAAGAGAGTTCATCGGTGCTATATAGAACCAATTCTGACCTACGGAAGCGAATCATGGACAGTAGACAAACAAATGCTTGCGTCCGCCCGATGACTAAAGTATTCTAGAGTATTCGTAGACTGTAGAATTCCTCTTCGTCAACCGCCCTTAAAAGGACGTTAAGTGGACGTGCCTGCGTTGTGTTGTGGTTTGCAGTATAACTGTAATATTTGCGCCTTTCGGCCCAACACATCCGACTTCAGCACGACATTTTTTAGTACCGGGTTGTCTTCCCTCTTTCTCAGAAGAATGTTGAAAGTTCCCTGGACATCTAAAAAGACCAATGAGGAAGTTCTCAAAGAGGCCAACACAAAAAGGCAGCTCCTAAAAAAACATCAGAAAGAAACAATCAACATTTTTTGAGCACATCATGAAAAGAGGAAAGTTGGAATACTTGTTTACAACTGGCAAAATACAGGGAAAGAGAGATCGCGGACGACAAAGAGAGAAAATACTGGATATCTTGGTGTCATGGCATGGAAAACAATCAACAACAGAATTGATACGATGCACTGTAGATAGAAGATTGTGGAAGGACATGACCGCCTACGCCAACCGGTATGGCACATGATGACGATGAGAGGCACAGCAAAGAGGTGGAGTAGGGTCTGGGTGGTTCTGGTTCACCGATCTTGGCGCAAGCCATCAGGTGTGAGTTGCTGACAGCTCAGCTGCTGTTAGGCGCCTTGCCTACGAAAGCGAAAAATAAAATATTAGGAAACATACCTCCTGCCTCCCCTTTAATATCAATTTCAAACTCATACCATCACCATATTATGCTAACAACCCGTTTCTACACATTTCGTTCATGCCTTTAAGATGTTTTAAAGAGACGAAACACTTAATCGATGAGACGTTATTTCTCCTGCAGCCTCTTATGAAATAATTTGCTTTTATAGAAAAACCCAGAGACCGTGACCTTTATAGCGGTGCACTCATGAGGTTAGAGTGTCATTATCTCAATTCGACACTGCATATGATATAGTATGCTACACGCCTATTGAGACTTGGGATATGCCTGCCTCTTTCCACACAAGGATTGTATCTCTGTATGTAAAGGTGTTTTTTTTTTTTTTATGATTGCCGCTGAAGACTGGTGGAGACCACCACATAGAAAATTAAAAGGAGGTTGGGTGGAGGTGGCAGCTGAATATCCAAGTCCCAAAAGTAAATAGGTCTGTCGGTCGAACACTGGTCTATAAACTGGGTCACACAGTCCTCCCTATTTTGGTAACATGTAAAAAAAAGAGACCTCAACGAAGGCTCGTTGCCCAGTTTCCAGGCCTCTCGTTAACGTTCAATAACGCATATTGCTATCTACAGTTTACATGCTTTATGCTTTTCTCTGTTGTGCATGCCCTCTCTTTGTTCTTCTCTCTTGTTGAGGTTTCCAGAAAGATGTCAGCGAAATATTTTCTTATAGTCCACAGCTCCTACAAAGAGCTAGAGATCTTTTCTTATTATTTCAAGTCAATATTTTTATATTATCTCTCTCTCTCTGCGATCAGGACTCAATCAGAGTAGGATTCCAGACTCTCACATGAAGTCAGCTGTCAAGTTAAGTGTGTTGACACAGACAGAACATCATAATTAGAGTCTGCCAGATCCACTCTGATTGAACACCCGTTAAAACGTTGCACTGTGTTCTGCGCCAGTGGCCCAGTGCATCCGATTTCAGCCAGCATTTTATTCAGGTTTGCATTCCTTAGCCTTTGATTGTCGTCAATCTTCCTGCAAGGCAGCAGATTATCTTTTCTGTAGGGAAATTCTGCCCTTAGATGGCCGGCCCTCCCAGGTTTACGAGCACCATCTACCCGAGTCACTAGAGGTGACTAACACAGACATGCACACACAAAGATATGGTATGTGACCAACACAGACATGCACACAGCTATACGAGGCATGACTAACACTGACACACATCAAGATATATGACACATGCCTAACATAGACATGCACACAAAGATATGATATATGACCAACATAGACATGCACACACAAAGATATGAGATGTGACTAACATAGCCATGCACACACAAGGATATGAGATGTGACATACACAGACATGCACACACAAAGATATGAGATATGACTAACATAAACATGCACACAAAGATATGAGATATCACTAACCCAAACATGCACACACAAAGACATGACACATGACTAACACAGATACACACTAAGATATGAGATATGACTAAACACATACACACATAAAGGTATGAGACATGATTAACACGTACACACCAAGATATGAGATATGACTAACATGACACACACCAAGATATGAGCCATGGCCAGCACACACACACACACACACACACACACACATACACATACACACACACAAGCTAAGATATGAGCCATGGCTAGCACAGAAACACATCAAGATATGAGCCATGGCTAGCACAGAAACACATCAAGATATGAGCCATGGCTTCACGGAAAAACACCAAGAAATGAACCATGTCCATCACAGAAACACATTAAGGTATCCATATGCTTGGGTTTGTTGTAGTCGGCAGACTCTTCTTAACGTGAGAATCATCGACATACGAGACGTAGGCCCCGATTAACTGTTCACAGGTTTCGTTGAAACAGTTGTCCGGAGATTTGAGAGTGCAGTCTGACCCTTAGAACGTTCCCTTGCATGTACAGTTCCCGGTTGACTGTTCACAAGTGTCGTTGAAACAGTTGTCCGAACATTTGAGAGTGCAGTCTGACCCGTAGTACGTTTCCTGGCACGTACAGTCTGTACTTTCCGGGTCACATATGATGTCACAGCCATCAGAACACGCCTGTTTGCACTGTAGCCCAAAATTACCATCGGGACAAGTGTCATTGCAGATATAGCCAGGATGTTTACATTGTAGGCATTTTCCGGATTTTTCCTCACATAAAGGACAGACACTAAGACAAGACCCGGAGCAGTCGTGTCCATAGATCCCATGTAAACAGTTGCCGTGACTCGTACCGATGATGACGTTACAGCCTTTGCAACACCCACTACACACAACGACCAAGAATGCCCGTCCAGACAATAGGTGTCTGTAAATGTTTGCACCTCACTCACCGTCAGTGCACTGTCGGCCTGCGAAATGATCGTTGAGAACTCAATCTTAATGTGTGCCATTGTCGCTTGTGTGGCGACTACAATAGTGTTCACAAAAATATTAGGGTATGATATATCATTATACTGGAACACTATACCGCCACTGTCAGAGAAAGCCTTTAGAGTGGCATTCTTTCCCCGAATCATAGTGCTAGCTCGATGATAAATTGGACTGGTGTGAGTCTTCTAGGGCGAGGCAAAAGTTCAGATACCAGTAAACAGAATTGATTCCACGTCTCAATTTGTGTGTGCAGTCATTGTTATAGAGATTGGTCTTTGTTTTGCCATTAACTGCGGCCTCTGGTCCACATCCGTCTCCTGTATAACAAGCATTAAATGTGTAGGTCTGGTTTGTGTTCTGTTTGAGAGTCACACTCCGACCCCCGCCAATGTAGATGGAGCAGATTGTTATATTGATTTTCTTTCCTTTAAAATGATCTCCACTATAGTGGAAACTGCAGCTACAGAGAGACTAATACTGCACTCCGTGTTAGTTCAGTCGACAGGTCATCCTAATTGTACATTGGACAAGTCCAGAAGTGCTCAGATTTTTTTAGAAGTATATCCTTCAACGTGTAGTCACTAATGACACCCGTGTTGTGTTGGTTGACAAGTCTTAATGGGATTCTTGCGTAGCGCTCGCATCTGGGTTCTCCCACCTTGACATGATATTCATGCAGTCTTTTTTCATGGTTGCGGTTTCAGGGTAATTTTTTAAATATTTGTTTCGTTCAGTGTCCCTGAAGGCATTGAGAATGTTACGCGGCCCATTGCTATTCCGCACTCAGCCAAACTGATTGCCAATTGCGAAAATTTTTAACATGTTCGTTGAGTCACTGCGGAAACACGTTTATAAATCTATCTCTCAAGCCATGCGAATACTTTATCGTCATAATTTCCATGGTCAAACTAAATGTAGTCCCTGCCCCATCAATGACTGAATGCTTGCCCCTTGCTAGAATGGAGAAATCCTAATATTTCATTGAAGAAAGCCATCACTTCAGAGTTGTCCAAGCTGTTTATAAGATGTCTAGAGTTGAACAAAAGGTGAAGGAAGCGCCTATGTGAAAAAAAAAAAATTGACTCTACAATTAGATCAACTTCCAGCAACACATTGTTGAGTGACTTGGGATCCATTGAGGAAACGTTGTAATAACTTTTCCGTTAATTAGAATATTATTACATATTCCATGTACATGGTGTTAACAAGAACGCTCCTTGATATTAAGCAGTTATAAAATACAATTGTATTGAAATATTCGTATACAACAGTTCGTTCTATCTATCTATCTATCTATCTATCTATCTATCTATCTATCTATCTATCTATCTATCTATCTATCTATCTATCTATCTATCTATCTATCTATCTATCTATCTATCTATCTATCTATCTATCTATCTATCTATCTATCTATCTATCTATCTATCTATCTATCTATCTATCTATCTATCTATCTATCTATCTATCTATCTATCTATCTATCTATCTATCTATCTATCTATCTATCTATCTATCTATCTATCTATCTATCGATCTATCTATCTATCGATCTATCTATCTACCTATCTACCTACCTACCTACCTACCTACCTACCTACCTACCTACCTACCTACCTACCTACCTACCTACCTACCTACCTACCTACCTACCTATCTATCTATCTATCTATCTATCTATCTATCTATCTATCTATCTATCTATCTATCTTTCGTTCGCTCGAAGTATTGTCTATATCAGCAATGTCGTTTCCTGTATGAATTTTACTGTCTTTTGTAATTCTTGCAGTGGCCCATATAGTTTTGTTTGTAGTGTTGTATCTATGGGCCAATGGATTTTCCTCAGTCTTCTATATTCAGTGCAGTCTTGAAGTATGTGTTCAGCAGTCTGGGGTGCCTGTTCACATGTACAAGTTGTTGATGTGCCGATCTTGAATTGTGTATACATGTGACTATGGAGTCGATTGTGTCCTGTTCTTAGGACTTAGGCGTATAATGATAACTTGTTCATATCTATTCATATTATGAAAGGCATCCTGATTTGGGGCTTGTGGTCCTCTGATTGATTTGATTATCTGTTTCTTATGATGGTATGTAACTGGTGTATCTATTTGTGTGCCTGTTGAACCTTCCTTTGCCAACTGATCTGCTTTCTCATTTCCTGGTATTCCACAGTGAGACGAGATCCACTACAGGGCAACCCTGTGGTGCTTGCAGAGTTCAGTCAATAAGGTCTGCAGATGTGGTCATTTTCTGGATTGTAGTGCCTGGAGTACTGATCTTGCATCTGTCAAAAACACTACAGGCTGTGGGCTAAGATTACTGTTCAGCAGTTTTTCTATTGCCAACTTTATTGCTTGTATTTCTGCATCATAATTGTGACAATATTTCCCTGTTGCTATTTTATTCATATCCCTAGTGTTATTTGGGTACTCTATATATGCACCTGCTCCCCCATTCTTTACTGCATTCTGTGCTGATCCATCTGTGTACACACGGATCCATAGGTCTTGTGGGTATTCTTCATCCAGGAAACTGAGAGTTATTGTTTTTCGCTGTAGACTATTCTGTTCCTCTTTGTCAACTATTCCTTTCACTTCTGTCCGTATTTGAACTGATAATCCTGATTCATCTGTCCAGGGAGTCTGTTCTGGTATGGGCAGTAGGGGGTTAACAACTCTTGGCATGTCTGGTGTTTGTCTACTAATACGCTTGGCTTGGTGAATAAAATTGCTTCTCTTAAGTCGTCCCAATGCAAGATTTTAGAATCGGTCCTTCATTGGATGTCTCGGCATGCATACAAATTTTTCTGCCTGTATCAGCACCTTTGTGTCTCTCCTTTCTTTCAGTGCTGGTATCCTCCACAATTTCTCCATCTCCAATATTGGTGTTGATTTCATTGCTTCTGTGATGACCCTAAGTGCCTGGTTTTGTACTTTATTATCCAGTTCTTGCAATGTGGTGTTTGATGCTGAGCACCATGCGGATGATCCATATTCTAAATGTGGGCGTATACACTGTTGGTAAACTTTACTGAGTATTTTCCCACTCGCACCCCATGTGGTTCCACACAACTTTCTTAGAATAGCCAATTTCCTCCTTGCTTTTTGGGTTGCCTTATTTATCTGCTGTTTCCAAGATAGTTTGTTATCAAATGTGACTCCGAGATATGTAGCTTGTATGTCTTCTTTCACAGGCTCATTGTTTATGTAGATGGCTCCTGCTTTTTGTTTTGGGGAGAGTGTGAAAAGTGTAGTACTGCATTTGTCTGCATTGATGCTGATACACCATCTATTTGTCCATGAATTCAGTGCATTCATAGCTCTTTGTAACAATTTGGAGGCCACTGTTGCATACTCTTCTGTGCACCACATTACCAAGTCATCTGCATACATTGCCACTTTGATGCCATGTGGTAGTTCAGTAACTAGGTCATTGATGTAGATCAGAAAAAGTGTTGGAGATAGTACCCCTCCCTATGGAACGCCCTGGCGCAATAAGACCTTCTTTCTCTTAAGGCCATCCAGTTGCACTCTGGCTCTCCTGTTATGCAGGTATGCTTTGACCCATTTGTACATCCTGCCATTTACTCCATAATTTATCAGTTTCTTCAAAAGCCCTTCCTTCCATACCTTATCAAATGCTTTCTTTAGGTCTATCCATGCTGCTAGTACCAGTTTCTTTTCTTGAAACGCATCCTCAATTTCCTGGGAAAAATAGGTTGCCTGATCTTCGGTAGAGTAACACTGTCTAAAGCCTGCTTGTTGTGTGACAAGGAGATTTTCACTTTCCAGATACCACTGCAGTCTGAGATTGATTATACGTTCCATTGTTTTACACAAACAGCTTGTAAGGCTGATTGGTCTATAGCTGGATGTCGTTGAACCATCTTTTCCTGGCTTTAGTAATGGTATCATAATTGCTTCTCTCCATGCCCGTGGCATGGTCCACAGAATCCAGCAAATGTTGTAGATCTGCAGTAGTTTTGCTTTAGCTGCAGTTCCCAAGTTCTTAATCATTTCATTGGACACTCCATCACTGCCTGGTGACTTTTTCATTTTTAATTTGGATATTGCCTGCTCTAGCTCTCTTTGTGTAATGGGTATTTCCATGACTTCATGTGTGGTCTCTTCTTGTCTTGCATTTTGTTGTTTTAAACGGGTCTCTTGTCGTTTCTCTAGGCTAATTTCAATATTATTGTCATTTGCAAAGGAGTCTGCAAAGTAATTTGCTGCTTGTTTACCTGTTAGAATGTTTCCATCCTTCTTCAGTGTAATTTTAGTGTTCCTTTCTGTACCCTCATCATTCAGCTGTTTTACAAGCTTCCACACTTTTCTTGTGTCTCGTTCAAGATTCAAGGACTCTGTTTTCTCTTTCCAGCTTCTCCGTCTGGCTTGTAGTTTAGCCCGTTGAAATTTGGCTTTAGCATGCTGGTAGTTGTTGTGGTGTTCTTGGCAGGGGTTATTTTCTTCTTGCTTTCGAGATGTTTCCATGTCATTGTGCAGTTGCTCTAGTTCACTACTCCAATATGGTTTGTAGTGTTTCCGTGCCCCTCTAGGTATTATTTCACTGGCAGCTTGTATTATTAGTCTACTGAATTCATCAACTATTTTGTTGATGTCTCTATCTGTATTTATATCTTTAGTCAGTACACTGGTGTAGTGTTGATACATTTTCCAGTCTGCCTTTTTGTAATTCCATCTGGAGAGAGTGCTGCTCTCCCTGATGGCCTTATTTTGTACCACTAAAAAGACTGGTCGGTGGTCGCTGCCTCCAAGTTGTTTCCCAACAATACGTGTGATATTCCAATCCAGGTCTGGTGAATGGAAAGCAAGGTATGGTGTAGATGTGGTATGCCATGATCTGGAGTAGAATGTTGGTGGATCTGTTGCCTGGTTTAATAGTATAAGCCCATTGTCATTCTGCCAATTTTCAAGCTCTTCACCTCTCTTGTCCATATGTTCATAGCCCCAGCTCTGTGAATGGCTGTTAAAGTCTCCACATACAATTATTCTTTCTTTTAATGTAATTGTGTCTAGTGCTAGTGGGCGGTCACTCGGACAGTAGTAGTTAAGTAGATGGAAGTCTGTATTTCCTGTCCTGAGGTGCAGTATTTTATATTCCGCCCCATCCATATACACTTCAATCTTCAATCTGACATGCATTAATGTTGTTCCTTACAGTCAGTATTCCGCCCTTTTGTCTGTTTTTCTGTCAGATCGGTAGCACTGGTATCCCCTAATCTTCAAGGCTATGTCGTTGTTTAGATGGGTTTCCTGCAAACGGCATATGCTTATTTGTTCTTCATCCAGGATATTTTCTAATTCTATCTTTTTACTGTACCCATCTCTTTTGCTGTTGATGCCTTCAGCATTCCAGTGCATTATTTTGAGTGGTCTTATTTTGGATTGGCCAGTAGCTCTATTCTCTCGCCCCCTGACTCCACAGAGCGATTGAGAAGGACATCCAGTAATAGAGGTTGGGCCCTTTCGAGGCTGAGGGCCCGGCGCTGCACCTGCCTGAGTGTCCATCACAGGGCGAGTGCCATATCGATTTGCGGTTATAGACATACTTCCATTTGCGTTGAGTGCGTGGCATCCTGATTGTTGTGCGCCTTTTGGCTGGTTGCCTCCGACTTCAAAACTTTGACTTGCTAGAGCAGGCTGTGGTCTTGCTCGGTTGTAGGAAGGCCTGGCCAGTCTTTGTTTTCAGTCCCTGGTGACTGTTAAGCCCCATCCCCACGTCAAGGAGCTGGCCTTGATGAGGGTATACATCAGTGACTACAGTTGCATCAACTCAAAGTTGTATGTGCCAGCCAACCGTTACTCTCCAAATATTGATGCGATAACCCAGCAACTAATTCGGACCATATTCTCTGCAGCATATCCAGTGTAATGGAGTTTACAGATTCAGTGATACTTTCCCGCAAATCATCCAAGTTTGCCCGCCACTTTGATAACACTTTTTAGTCCAGTGTGGTCACCAAATTTATAAATACATTCCAATAAGTTTTGATTCTATAGCTACTTGGTTATAGAAGGCCCCGGTATCACTGCAAATGAATAAAATCTATAATTGCTCAACCGCCCATGCCAGTGGAATCATCCAAATTACTATCTCATCTTCCAAACAAAGAAATGTAGCTGTAGTCCCCATCATAGTAGTCTCAGCATGTAGCAGGGAGTGAGAGAAATAAAAGAAGAAAATAGAGGAAGAGAGAAAACGAGAGCATGAAGGTCAAATGACGAAATAAGGGAGAGGGTAAGGATAGAGGCTAGGCAGAGGGAAATGACAGAAAAACGTGAAAAGTGAATAGATAGATCAACTCAAGACTCAACGAAGTGTGCCGCACGAGAATTTTGAGAATTAGGGGGAGAGAATGGACATGAGCAAAAGTGGTGAACAAAGAGTCAAAGTCGTCAGAAAGCGGTGGACCCGAGAGGTTCTTCCGAAGGGCGTTAGCCGTTTATGGCTAACAACCCTTAAAATTAGTGTACATAGTAAGGATAGTCAGTCAAATTTAGTTGCTTGTCAGTTGACAGCAAAGTATAGTAAAGTTATAGCTTGTTTCATAAGTCGTGCCCAACTTTAAAAATCAATATCTTTTAAACCGCTTTTTGTAATTTTTTCAAAATTTGCATGTATAGTTATAATGATTAGAACCCAACAGGGAATTAATTTCATTAAAAACAAACATTTGGTTATTATTATTGCTTATTTGATTTATATAAATTTATAACGACCCATTGATGTAGTCAAAACTTAGTGTTTACAGTATTTAAGTTAAAAATAGCGATTACAAACCCATACACGCTCAAATTTACGATTTTGCACGCTTTAAACGTGAGCTGTCTGACACAATTAGACACTTGTAGTAAACACGAGGCATTGTGTGTTCTATTTCCGTTCATTCATAGGTGTAGACGTGTAACGCTAACATTTATCATGAGTCTTAAAATGAAATTCTGCAGTTTACAAAACATCGCAATTAAAATGTATGACTATTTTTGCAAAGAGGCTAAACGAGGAAGATTATTTCATTCTTTAGAAAACCCTGAGAATAGGACAAGACACATTTTGGATTTATCTAAACGGTCATTTAATCGCTGGATTCAAGCACGTGACCGTCAATGTTCAAAATATACAAAATCACAAGGAAGAGCAAAAATGTTGGATAATTTCGACAGTGAACTTATTAGAAGTGAAATTCGCAAAATGTTGGGTATGAATGAAACTGTTACAATAAGAAAATTAAAAGTATCGCTGAAAAAGAACAACAGTATTGAAATATCAAAGTCTACATTATGGAGGAATGTTTTAGCTGCAGGCTTTACATTCAGAAAGTATTCCAATGGACGAAACATCATCTGTGAGAAGCCACATATAGTAGTCATGAGAAGCAAGTACTTACGTGAAGTAAAAGAGGTGCGCAAGCAAGGTTATGATATTGTGTACTTGGATGAAACATGGATCAATGCTCACCACACTAACCAAAGGGAATGGCAGTCATCAGATGGAAAGATTAAGAGATTAATACCTAGCAGCAAAGGACAGCGCTTGATAATTGCTCATGCAGGTAGTCGACAACATGGACTAATACAGAATGCAGAGCTCATTTTTCTTTCAAAATCCATAGACAATCGGGATTATCACTCTGAGATGAATGGTCACATATTTAGACATTGGATTGAAAATTCGGTTCTCCCAGCACTAGATCGACCATCTTGCCTAATAATGGACAATGCAGCGTACCACAACATTGTTGCACTTGAAGATATAGTCCCGACGTCATCCAGTACAAAAGATGCTATTAAGATATGGCTCACAAAGGAGCACATACAATTTAATAACATGTACTTAAAACCTGAATTACTATCTCTAGTAAAGCAAAAACAAAGGACAAAGATTTTTCAAATAGATAAGATTATCCAAGAGCACGGTCATATAAGTTTGAGGCTGCCACCTTACCATGCTCATTTAAATCCAATAGAACTAATCTGGGCAAAATTAAAAGGACAAGTGGCAGATGAAAATACAGCATTCAAAATATGCGATGTAAAGACTCTTGCTAATCTCGCTTTATTAAATACAGACAAAGATTATTGGGCTAAATGTGGAGACCACGTCTTAAAACAGGAAGAGGAATATTGGAAAAATGATGGTTTGTGGAATGTTCAACCCCAAACAGTTATTAATCTTTTAGACTCGTCTGATTCAGAATGAAAGTATATAGCCCCCACAATGTTGGCCCCTATATTACCTTAAATTATTTCAACAAACGGTCCTTTTCAGGACCACACAACTATGAAAATTTGACATACAGGTATACCTTGATATTATTATCGTCCGTCCTCGAGCTGAGCAGACAATAATTCTCCTGGTGTTTTGTTTTATCCAGTTATTTCCCCATTACGGCCACGCCTTTACCTAGTGAAAATTAATCGTAGACCAGCAACTACGGTAATTTCTATTCTTTAGGGCTTCACAATTTACAATTTTGACAAACATCAAAGAAATATCGCCGCTTTAAGAAAACTGCAGCTGCAAGATATTTGTTAAATATACATTTAAAGGGTCTTTTGCATTCTAATAACATTTGGAAAATTTCAAAAGTATTTAACAAACGGTTAGACAGTAATAGCGTTTTGAAGTTGGGCATATGTTTTGAAACGAGCTATAGTTAGTTGTACTTTGATAACGATGTGTCGTCAGTGTTTGTTAGTTATAGCTCGTTTCAAAACATATGCCCAACTTCAAAACGCTATTACTCTCTAACCGTTTGTTAAATACTTTTGAAATTTTCCAAATGTTATTAGAATGCAAAAGACCCTTTAAATGTATATTTAACAAATATCTTGCAGCTGCAGTTTTCTTAAAGCGGCGATATTTCTTTGATGTTTGTCAAAATTGTAAATTGTGAAGCCCTAAAGAATAGAAATTACCGTAGTTGCTGGTCTACGATTAATTTTCACTAGGTAAAGGCGTGGCCGTAATGGGGAAATAACTGGATAAAACAAAACACCAGGAGAATTATTGTCTGCTCAGTTCGAGGACGGACGATAATAATACCAAGGTATACCTGTATGTCCAATTTTCATAGTTGTGTGGTCCTGAAAAGGACCGTTTGTTGAAATAATTTAAGGTAATATAGGGGCCAACATTGTGGGGGCTATATACTTTCATTCTGAATCAGACGAGTCTAAAAGATTAATAACTGTTTGGGGTTGAACATTCCACAAACCATCATTTTTCCAATA
This sequence comes from Megaustenia siamemsis, assembly GCA_032433765.1. NCBI lineage: Eukaryota > Metazoa > Mollusca > Gastropoda > Stylommatophora > Ariophantidae > Megaustenia > Megaustenia siamemsis. The sequence continues at coordinate 24,977,687 of JAVIAB010000108.1, read as the reverse complement.
TTCCTCTTCCCTTTTTAAGACGTGGTCTTCACATTTTGCCCAATAATCTCTGTCTATATTTAATAAAGAGAGATTAGCAAGAGTCTTTACATCGCATATTTTGAATGTTGTATTTTCATCTGCCACTTGTCCTTTTAATGTTGCCCAAATTAGTTCTATTGGATTTAAATGAGCATGGTAAGGTGGCAGCCTCAAACTTATATGACAGTGCTCTTGGATAATCTTATCTATTTGAAAAATCTTTGTCCTTTGTTTTTGCTTTACTAGAGATAGTAATTCAGGTTTTAAGTACATGTTATTAAATTGTATGTGCTCCTTTGTGAGCCATATCTTAATAGCATCTTTTGTGCTGGATGACGTCGGGACTTTATCTTCAAGTGCAACAATGTTGTGGTACGCTGCATTGTCCATTATTAGGCAAGATGGTCGATCTAGTGCTGGGAGAACCGAATTTTCAATCCAATGTCTAAATATGTGACCATTCATCTCAGAGTGATAATCCCGATTGTCTATGGATTTTGAAAGAAAAATGAGCTCTGCATTCTGTATTAGTCCATGTTGTCGACTACCTGCATGAGCAATTATCAAGCGCTGTCCTTTGCTGCTAGGTATTAATCTCTTAATCTTTCCATCTGATGACTGCCATTCCCTTTGGTTAGTGTGGTGAGCATTGATCCATGTTTCATCCAAGTACACAATATCATAACCTTGCTTGCGCACCTCTTTTACTTCACGTAAGTACTTGCTTGCCATGACTACTATATGTGGCTTCTCACAGATGATGTTTCGTCCATTGGAATACTTTCTGAATGTAAAGCCTGCAGCTAAAACATTCCTCCATAATGTAGACTTTGATATTTCAATACTGTTGTTCTTTTTCAGCGATACTTTTAATTTTCTTATTGTAACAGTTTCATTCATACCCAACATTTTGCGAATTTCACTTCTAATAAGTTCACTGTCGAAATTATCCAACATTTTTGCTCTTCCTTGTGATTTTGTATATTTTGAACATTGACGGTCACGTGCTTGAATCCAGCGATTAAATGACCGTTTAGATAAATCCAAAATGTGTCTTGTCCTATTCTCAGGGTTTTCTAAAGAATGAAATAATCTTCCTCGTTTAGCCTCTTTGCAAAAATAGTCATACATTTTAATTGCGATGTTTTGTAAACTGCAGAATTTCATTTTAAGACTCATGATAAATGTTAGCGTTCCACGTTACGCCGCTGAATTAACGGAAATGGAACACACAATGTCTCGTGTTTACTACAAGTGTCTAATTGTGTCAGCACGTGGAAAGCGTGAAAAATCGTAAATTTGAGCGTGTATGGATTTGTAATCGCTATTTTTAACTTAAATACTGTAAACACTAAGTTTTTACTACATCAATGGGTCGTTATAAATTTATATAAATCAAATAAGCAATAATAATAACCAAATGTTTGTTTTTAATTAAATTAATTCCCTGTTGGGTTCTAATGATTATAACTATACATGCAAATTTTGAAAAAATTACAAAAAGCGGTTTAAAAGATATTGATTTTTAAAGTTGGGCACGACTAATGAAACAAGCTATAGTTGTGGAAGTATTCCTAAGGGCTGATCGGTACAGCTGCTCAGTAGCATGAATACAGTGACTAAGCTATCGAGAGTAGCTTAATGTTACTGTTCTATAATTACCGTGTGATTCGGTAGAACATGGCTAAGGCAAGGAATTCTGTGTGAATACGTGGTGAGTAGGAAACACAACCATTTTCAACTCAAATTGTTGTTAATCAATTAGAGGCGAGAGACACGCAATGTTCGGTCCAGGCTGAATGAAATTCAATGTCTGACAATGATGAACGAAATTTAATGTTCTTGACATGCTGAATAAGGCACAAGGCTGTGCTTTAACCAAGTTGTTATTGATCCATAAAATACGAGAGAAACACAATGTTCTGTCTATGCTGAATGAAGTTCAATGTTCTGTCAATGCTGAATGAAATTCAATGTTCTTGAGATGCTGAATAAGGCACGAGGCTGTGCTTTAAACAAGTTGTTCTTAATCAAGGTAATGCGAGAGAAAAGCAATGTGCTGTCTATGCTGAATGAGATTCAATGTGCTGTCCATGCTGAATAAGATTCTAAGTTCTTTACGTGATGAAGGAGGCACAAGGCCGTGCTTCCATCAAGTTGTTGAATGATCAATAAATGTCAGCGAGAAGTTGATGTCTATGTAATATGCAATATATGTTGATTGTTCTAGCACCGACACCGCAGTGATCGGTGGATTACGGTGAGCACAATAAAGTTCATCAATTTTAAATACCAACGAGTTGTCATGATTTGCAGTCATTTAACTGTTCTTAAGATGTGACGAACGAACTGGGGTGTCGCCTAATTACACACAACAAGCAAAGTACTATAGCCCACTGGGAAATCACAGGCTTGGACGGTATCAATACGGTCGCGGATTTAGGTCAGATCACGTTGTCTGCATGACCTCCTCATAGTAAGGCGGGGACCCTTTGTGGCATCGAGGGGACGGGCTGGCTGGACACAGCTATCAGGCCTCGATGTAAACATAACCCCAATCAGTTATTTGGTACAAGCACACGCCAAAAGATATAAGGCGAAACCGCGCAGAAAGTGAACACAGCCAACTGTTCCTGGTCATACGATATCATCATTCATCGTAAACAATTGGAATATCAAAATACGATCGAAACAGATTAAACGCACAGTTCACAGTGTTCACAGAGCACTTAGCTCAGTAGCTACTGCAACAAGCCGGACTTGGAATATGAGGAAACTGCAACAAGGAACACTTTTCAGACATAGCCTGAACATAAACATAATGGTTCCTGCCGCCTATCCACCATATTGACCGGAAGTTCCTCTATAGCTACTTGATGTCAAGGAGTGTTTTTACAGGTCCTCTTTATTTCATTGCAATCCCTATCATGATTTCTTAGTCCATATCTTTTCTAGAAACATTTGTCTTCCAACCAAAATGAGCTCCCACAGAGATGGGAACTGGTGACAGAGAAACTAGCAATGTGTTCCCTGATAACATTCTTCTATCACTTAGATGGATCGCCGCGGCACTGTTTCAGAGGAAGGTGATACTCAGATGTGGAAGTTGGTCTTCCGAGCCAACATCCATTTGCCCAGGGCTGCCTTACTCTTCTGTTCCAGGGATTAGTCCTCGCACCTATCGAATATGCTCTGGCAATTCTTACTGTCAGTACGACTCAAATTGATAGGCTGGAGAAAATACAAAATGAAACCATGCGCATTATCCTGGGATGTACGAGGGACACTCCCTGTGTAGCAATGAGGTATCTTCTTGACTTTCCAACCATGGATGACAGAATCAAGATCTGGAGAGCACGAGCATACCTGAAGATTAGTACAGATAAAGAACTGGAGTCGTCAGTCGCTAGACACTGAGGGAATTGCTGAGGAGGGGATCTGAGCACCTATGGACATGTTCGGAGTGCAATGATGATGATGACCCGCAAATAACTCAATTATTCTATCACTGTCAGACGTTACATATGGCTCAAAGTGTACTTCAACATGTCTTTATTCTTACTGAGCTTTTCAATCTCAGCAGGACAAGTCAATGCATGTTATTTTTGCCTTTCTTGTCAGTGTTTCACGAGGTAGACATCATTTTCATATTGTTTCCCATTTGAGTGCTTGTTACTGACTCTCTGGTACAGGGCGACTACTCTGCCTGTCTGATGACCCATTGCAGGGATGGAAATAATGAATACATCACAGATATGAGGTAAGAGGCTGTGAAAATGGGCACATCATTTGCAACTAGATGTGGTCAATTCTGCTGTATGAATCTCTGTGTTGCCTCCTATGCCTATATAACCATCAGTATCACACTAGAACCATTAATGAAGGATATAGTCTCAGTGATGATGAGATCTGATATAGAATACATACTATTTTTACACATGAAAGTGCAGATATCACAGCGACATAAACCCACAAAGCTTCATTACTCACATTTCACCCTTTTAAAGGCAGGAGTAATCAAGAAGCAAATGTAGACAACTAATATAAAGTCAAGATCTAAAAAAAAAATATGAAACAAACAAAATTCTGGTTGCTTGATGTTAAAACACTATTTCTTTGATAATTTACAATACAGCATCATGAGTTGAACACACATCTTCTAACAAAAATCACAACGCACAGACATATTTACAAATACTGCACATTTTTATATTAATGCTATACAGATACATACACGTATATATATATATATATATATATATATATAAATATTATGACTGTAATATCAAAGTGAAAGACTAGCGATTACTTCCATGCCCTTATTAACAACTCAAGTAGCTCTCTCATCACAACCAAAATGGAATACAATATCAGTAACACAACATCCACTTTGTGTTTACCCACCTCCATTGTTTATAATCAACTATTTCTTGTGCATATTTTAACTTTGTTTACTATACAACTGCTTATCTGGCAACTTTCACATTTGTTTACTAAGCAGTTATTTCTTCTGTATCCTTCTTTCATCCTTTGTTAATAAACAGTTGTATGTAAGTGCATCATTCCACATTTTTATTTACCACTAAACAGTTACTTTTCTGGCATCTTTTTATGTTGGCTTACCACTAAACAATTACTTCTCTTGCTCCTTTCTTTGCTTACCCCTAAACAATTACTTCTCTTGCTCCTTTCTTTGCTTACCACTAAACAATTACTTCTCTTGCTTTCTTTGCTTACCCCTAAACAATTACTTCTCTTGCTCCTTTCTTTGCTTATCCCTAAACAATTACTTCTCTTGCTCCTTTCTTTGCTTACCCCTAAACAATTACTTCTCTTGCTCCTTTCTTTGCTTACCCCTAAACAATTACTTCTCTTGCTCCTTTCTTTGCTTACCCCTAAACAATTACTTCTCTTGCTCCTTTCTTTGCTTACCACTAAACAATTACTTCTCTTGCTCATTTCTTTGCTTGCTACTGTTTAGTTACTTTTCTGACATATTTCTATGTTTGCTCACCACTAAATGATTACTTCTCTTGCATCCTTTTTAAAATAAACCACTTCTCATCTATCAATGTTCTTCATAATCACAAACATTCACCCTCTAAGTTTAAAAGAAAAGCAAATACTGAACATGATGGATCAAATTCTGAGAAAATTCATACAATAATGACAATAATAAGTTACATTCACACAATTACTTGATAAACACTCAAAAAAAAAAAAAAATCCACACTGACAAAAAAGTAATTTGAACCAGTCATGTTTGGGTCATCTATCTTCTTTGGCTTGTTAACTCTAGTGTTTAACGTGTATGATCTATTATATTATATATTGTATGATCTGTTATATTATATATTGTATGATCTGTTATATTATCTATTGTATAATCTCTTATATTATCTAATTACTTATAACATCTACATTATCAGTCCTATATCTGAACATTTTAAAAACTTTATAATAATAAATTATATTGTGTAAATTAAATAGCTTATGGCATCAATTTTAACTGATTTGCAAATGTTTAACTAGTGCATTCACAGTGCTGTATCATGTTATAAATGTCTATTTTAAACACATCATTAATAGTCACTGTAATTATGGGAGCCTAGATGCCCACTAGTATCTGGGCTGAGACCAGTCAGAAATTCACAGCCTGACTGTAGGTTTTAGGTTCTATCAACAACAGAGTCGATCCAGATTCCACTCCATGCCCCAGCAGTACCCTTGAAAACATATAAATCAGTATAATACTTTGATTATAGGAATGCATGCTTGTGCAAAATTAAAGGATGAAATCATTAATGTAGAACTATGGAAAAGCACCAGTCAAATACCTGTGCACAAAGAGATACACAAAGATGATAGTGCTAGATAGGATACACACTGCAGAAGCCAACTGAGAGCGTTACATGACAGGCCCTTTACTGGAATCCCCAGGGGAAGAGACAAAGAGGAAGATCAAAATATTCTTGGAGAAGACAGATGGAAGCAGAGATGAAGATGATGGGGAAGAAAACGATCTTAAAAGAATAACAAAAAACATAAGGGCTTGGAAAGTGTTAGTTGAAGAGCTATGCTCCACAGGGAGCTGAAAGGAAGAAGACAAAAATAGGAATTCAAGTGGGAAGGAAACTGGTACCTGCAAATGCTATTTTGTGTAGGATATGCCAAGCCAAAAGAAGCTGATATTGAGGATTACTTTTGAATTAGGTGTAGCTAGAACATCTATAACTATTTAAAGTGTTTTAAGGGTGGGTGATACAGAAGAGTGTAATTATAATTGTTTCTCTTCCTGTAAATATGATCCATAGCCTCCCCTTGAAGAAAGACAATCACATAACTTGGAGAATACAGGGACAGAAGTAGATCTGGTCATATGAAGGCCACATGGTTCTCATTGCTAACTTTCCTGAAGTGATGTCACTTACATTACTATTTACAACTAAGTTCACTGAAACATGTAGACATCAGTTGTAAGCTATGACACCACCACTCTGGCCAACTATAAGTTGTGCCAGAGTTATCATTCTTGTTCTCATCCTGTACAATTAATCAAGAGACACACACCAGATATTTATTTCCAGCCTGCCACTTATCTTACACTTTGTTGCTGGAATAAAGAAGAATTATAACGGCTTCAGATTCATTATCCAGCCTTTAAATCACAATCACTGTTTTCTTCCTCAGTACCAGACAATTCTAGCAGCCAATCAGATAAGTTTATGTTGGAATGAAGAATACTTTGAAGTCAAATATTTTCATGTGTAACTAATGACTGATTTATCTGGCTCAACATGTATGTTAGTGCTGACCTCACAACAATATGAATTATATTGTTTAGACAGGTAAATGTAAATGACAATCTGGAACAGCGCTGTTCACGTTACTAAAACACATGAGATGGTTTTAAATATAGCAGTCAAGAGATAGCAAGATAAAAATAGAAAGCCACCTACCACACACCCAACTAACTAGTCAAGATGTCAAGTGGCTGTGGATGTGTTGTCACTAGTTAGGAAATCACATTTTTTTCTGGCTTTCTGCACAATTTTGTCACAGCAGTGGTCATTTTAGTGGACTTATTTTTCAACTTTTAATGGCCAAGGGCTCTTTAACGTGAACACAGAACCTCCTGTTGTTAACTGCAGAGTGAGCTAGACATGGGATCACACCACCTTGGGGAAGGTAAGGCCACAAAGAAACCTTGGATTAGTGAGAAAAATGTCCTCTGCCTCTGTCGAGATTTGAGCTCAAGACCTTATATTTTCAAAAGTGGATGTCTCATCTGTTTGGGCAACCAGCCTCCCACAAAGTGATGTTATCCATTCTACGGCATGCTTTATAATATAAGTATGTTCCAGCAGTTCAATGTCTCAAAGGCAACAAGAGAATGGCACAGCTTAGTCTTGATTGCAGGCAGCTCTCCACTTTTAACAGTGCCAGGAAGCTAACAAAAACATCCGAAAGCACTTACTGGACAAACTGTTTTAAACAAATCACTTTTGGCAATCAATTTCCCTAGCTTCAATGGTGCAGCATCAACCTCACTGATCCTTTCTATCTTTCAACATCAATATTTAGAGAAAGGATACAGTCATGTCTTGTGGTGCCCATATTTTCCCATGGCAGTTAACACATTATAAGGGTGTTGTGAGAATTGTTGTCCTGACTTACTCTGAGATAATAAAATGGCCCAAAGCCGTATTGGTTTGGAAAAAAAAATGTAGCTACATTTAGGAATTGAGTCCACTTGGTCAGCAGGTGATGTTTCGATAGACAGGCCAGCTGAGTAAGCAGTGTAAATGAAGGGACAGTCCTAGAATGTGCATGTGCACAAATATCTGTATCCTACAAATAATGATGAAATAAAGTAATAGAATAATGATGAAATAAAGTAATAGAATAATGATGAAATAAAGTAATAGAATAATGATGAAATCAAAGTAAGTCAACATTATCACTGTCACAACAGCTCAGATTATTGTTTGAGGGGCAAGACAATGTTTCTAGAGGGTTATGGGAAATGAAAGGCAGGACAATATTCCCAGAAGATGAAGGGAATGGCAGGACAATATTCCCAGAAGATGAAGGGAATGGCAGGACAATATTCCCAGAAGATGAAGGGAATGGCAGAACAATATTCCCAGAAGATTAAGGGAATGGCAGGACAATATTCCCAGAAGATGAAGGGAATGGCAAGACAACATTCTCAGAAAGCCATCAGTGTTCAAGCTCCAAGCCCATTTGATACCATAAGCAATGTGCTGGAATTAAAGAGCATGAGCTCCATGTTCTAAGATGTCTGGAATGTTGTCAACCGACTTCCCTCATGGTCTTTCAACTGTTTTGAAGTAAAATTGTTGCAAGAATCAATCTTAGTGAAGATTTGTCCAAACTTAAATGTAAAAGTGCTAACATGTAATTACTGCTGCACTCCACTGCCTTAATGCCTCATAAAAACATAATAAATAATTGAAGGTGGCAAATTACATGTGAGATCTTTTTTTTTCAAATATTATAATTCCTGGCACATATTATTTAGAAATGGGATGAGCCAAGAAAATATGAAGGTAAAAAATAAATTATACATGAAAAAAAAAGCAGTGGGAGAATTACATCACTTGGGATATCTTAGAAATTGAATAGATAAAAAATTAAAGAAAGAAATTAGAATCATTATAGCAAAAAGGCAGCAATGACTTCAGAAACCTTTTGAAATATGCAAATCACAATTACCAAGCTAAACAAACAAAGTTTAGGATTCCTAAATCAATTATATAGTTCACTCTCACTTAATGCACGAGGGAGCAGGAAAACTAAGCTGACCTAGAGAACACTAAAGTGAAAGGCAACAACAGCAGGGATCAGCTCCTTTGCCAAGGATGAGAGGCTCACCCAGAGCATGGACATTGGGCAAAATACAATGCAGTAGCATGCAAAGTTGACGTTTCACAGCAAAGATGGTCTAATATGAGGAGTCTAGAATGTCTGCCCTGTGTGTTAGTGTTGACTCAAAAGGACAAGAGGCAGATATATTCTTTAGGTGTGATCTGTTCACCGAACTCCCTACAGTGAATACATTATGTATTACTTAAAAATTTATATTAATGGATCACTCTATCATGTTGATGGCCATGTGAGTTCTCTACGAGTCAACAGCTGTCTAAACTCTTGTCTAATTGTCAATATTCAATTACCGTTATTTATTTACAAATATCTTAATAACATCAACACACAACTTTACAAGCATATCAAACAAATTATTAAATACTTATTACAAGTCTCAATCACAACCCCATTATTTTCTGAACTAATCACGTCATTAATTCACCACACCAGAAAGCCTATATTTAACAGGCTACAAGTATTCACTGCTGGACAGATCAAAGGATTGGAGCCAGACAAAGAGAGATACACTGGTATTCTAGGTTGGGAGTTTTGGAGTAGGACCAGCGACCTGCCCAGAGAAAAATGACAAAATGCAGCCGTAAAAAACACACAAGAGAACCTACCAATCAAATCTTGGAGGAACGAGCAGGGACTCAGGCAGAAATGCTGCCCATGAGGAACAGAGATGAAAGCCAAATAGAAGAGGTTGGTAAGTCCTGGCGAGAATTTTCCATGCTTACTCCAGACCAAATTGGGTTGAGATCTTTTGTGATCGTCATATGCTCCGATCAGAGAATTAAGAAAAAGTAAACACAGCACAAAACTGAGGATTCTGATAATATTGTAGAATTTAAATAAGATCAACACTACAGCAACGAGTGTTTGAAATGTTAAGTTCTGCAAGACTGAAATAAAAATTTCAATCTATCTTCAATATAAAATTGTATATGTGCACAAGTAGAAATAATTTCTTACTAGGTTTGAAGTTGTTCTCTGGTACAAGACACAGATGCACAAGACCACTTGGATTTTTTTTTTTACGCTTGTCAGCTTTTTATCTCTAACAAAGCCCCTAGAGACTAGGAACTAAATTTTGCATGTTAATCTGTTTTTCCCTGGCAGCCATGTGCACCGGGGTCCCTCAATGCACATGCAGATAACTCTGTCTTTGGAGGTACTCATATTTATTCCGTCCATGAGTAATTGACATTTCAAGCCAGGCCTCACTGCTGAGACCAGGGGTGGTTGAAGCAGAGAGAAATCATAAATAAAAATCCCAGCTGGGATTTGAACCCACAACTCCTCCAAGTTTCTGTCAGGATCTGCCAACCTTAAATGATCTTATTTTGGCTTCCTGGTAAAAGACTCTACAGGTATGGAGGGATCAAATAGGGAAATCAACCCAGTACCTAAAAATGATGTGTTGAAATCAAATGTGTTTGGTCAAAAGCATGCAGATGTTACAGCTTGCTGTCAATTATAACACAAAATACCTATGGTCACTAACGTCCTTAAAAGGGTGGGAAATGAAGAGTCAATTTGACAAATGTAGAAGAAAATATTCCTATTTCATATCTTATGCTGTCAGAATTAGTCCTGCAGTGATACCAGCATATTATGACATCACTAAAAACAAGAAAGTAGATGAACTCACAAATGCTGATGGGAGCTTCAATAGTCCAACCAACCCCAAGACCTCGAAGAAATAAAGACAATCCTGGAGACCTCGAAGAAATAAAGACAATCCTGAAATAAGTCAGGAAAATATAATGGAGAGATACAAGGGAAAATATGAGCCAGAACATGACAACCTAAACAAACTTAGCAGACATAAATAGATCAAGATATTCAGACTCAAAACAAGTCACTGTGGCTTCAGAGCACACAACTACACTAGATGAACTCAGTGACTTTGCAAAAAGTGATCCAGACGAACTCCAGAGCATATTTTACAGGAGTGTAGCATTCTCAACACCCTAAGAACTCCAAATATGGCCCACTGAAACAACCCTGCTTGACAAACTATGGGAAACCCGTGAGGACCTCAAACACACTTGTCTTGTTCGTGACCCATGCTTTTTAACATCTATATTAGAAACTGATGAAATTTTAATCATGCAACTTATTTATTTCTCCCAAATTCTCGTTCACTTTGTTTCAAAATATTTCATTTATTCAGTTCTGTTCCATCTATTGATCTAAAATAAAGTAACAAAATTCTATAAACTGTCATAAAAATGGTTATAAGTTAACAGACACAAGTTAAGTAAGTGAAATGTAATGATTCAACTCATACTTACTCAGCATACACTTCCAGATGTCAACTTGAGAAAAGAATTATTTAGTCCCACAAATTGGGATTACTAAAATAAACTAAAGTGGTATTTTAACCTTTGAAAACTTACTGCATTTGTAAGTGAAGATGAACTGATCTTTTGCATTCTTTATTGTTTTTAAAAATTGACATTGTAAGTGAGTGGTTCCAATATGTGACATCACACAAAACATTTACTTTTAGCATGTGATATCTTAAAGATCAGAAATAAGGAATTGAAAAAAATGCTAGGAATAATTCTCAACATAGAGTAAATTAAAAAACAACAGATAAACATGGTTTGGCCACGTGATAAGGCAGAAAGATCGAAACACAACACAAGGAGCCTTCATTAATGTTGCAAGAACACAGACACAGTGCTGACCATGAAAAAGATGAATTGACAGAGTATTAGGAACACTAGGAAAGAGTATATCTATCTATCTATTGACCTTTCGAGCCATAACCGGCCCATAGGGCGTAGACCAAGATACACCTTCTCCTATATGGATTTTTTTGTTCTAGCAGTTTTCTTTTAAAGACATTTTATCAAATCTCGCCATCTGTTTCTGTTCCGTGCAAGCAGTTCTATCTCATTGAGGGAGCCGACTCCTGCTGCTCTTGCCTCTCTCATCAATGTTCTTCTCAGTGTCTCCCTGGGTCTTCCTCCCTTTCTTTTACCTGTTGTTTCCCATATGAGGGCTTGCTTTGCTATTCGGTTATTATCTCTTCTCACCACATGTCCAACGCACGGCCATCGTCTTTTCTTTACCACCGAAGACATCAGTGGTTGATTGGCGATCTCTCCAATTTCCTCACTTGCCTTGAACTCGCTCCATTCCAGGAAAGAGTATAGCAGAAAAAATAATTAACAATAGTTTTTTTTTTTTTTTTTTCATTTTAGAAGTGTTGCTATCCATTTTTCTTGAAATTTTGCAAAGCCCTTAAAATACAGTTTATTTAATACATTAATGTCCATAAAAATTTATTTTTAAAAACATTTTTGTCAAGACTTCAGAATTAAAACAGAAATTAGCAAAGTTACAAATCGATTGATATTGAAAGTATAGACCATGCTGGTATTGATGGGAAGCCAATATAAGATTAGCAGTAAAATATTGGTTAATATAAAACCCAAATCATCACTTCACAAACAAAAATTCAACAGTACCAATCAAAGAATGGTCAGAAAAGACATAAGGGAAAAGACATTAGAGACTCAAATGTTGTGCTTGCTGATGTGAATATTCTATTATTCACAACGGATTTTATTAAAATGTTATAAGTTGCCTCTAATTAATTTCAATGTACAAGAGAATTACCTTACAAGTTGTTTGTATCAAAATTAAAATAGCTATAAACAAGAAGGGTCCCGGTTTGATCCCCAGCAGTGGCTGATTTTTTTCGGACTGACAAGGCTCCGGGGTTCACCCAGTCTCTAAAAATGGGTACCAGAGATTTTTCTGGGAAGTAAAGGTGGCCCAGCGTGATGCCGACCACATCACCCACAAATGTGCCGTGGTTATATAAAAATATGGTCACTAACACCATATTTCCCATACGCCTAGCAAGGTATGAAGGGAACCTTTACTTTACTTACTTTATATATAAACAGTGTGGGGAGCTAGTTCTACAACTATACAAGTTCTCAGTTTCAAATCAGTCAATTCAATGAATGGTGAATAGGGTTATTGTTCATTTAGGGCAGCAGTAAAGCTGGCGTTGTAGGAATAAAGTGGAAGACACCTTTACATCACTAAAGTTGGATGGGGTCTATGACACACTCAAGATCACGAACAGCGGATACCCTACTTCAACAGGCTACCCAGCCTGGCAAAGCAAATAGAGATTAAAGAGGGAAAGCAAACTGCTACCCAAAAATACCATGCTGAAGATGGATGTATGGGGCCACAAGACAATATCACATTTATGTCCTAACAAGTGACACAAAGCATACATTATAGCATAACGTCCTTTTAAGAGTGAACTAAGACAATATATAGTTGTGGATGAACAAAGGAGAAGAATAACGAGGGCAAATAATTTATGCACACAGCTTATGTAGAGGAAATATACACAAAACAATTTCCAAATTCGTTTCTATTTCCTGTGAGGATAGAGAATAGTGGTCATTTTGTGCAAACAATTTGCTCAACGTTACTGAATTAATGTCATACTTTATTATGTAGTATAGTTAACAATTTCACTCCGATTTAAAAGCCTCTCTCTGCTATGGTGAAATGTATTGCTGATAACGTAAAACATTGCTCTCTTTGTTCTCATCATATCAGCACTGGTTTACAATCAGAAGTGGGAGATTAACTGAATGAGATATATATTTTAGTACCAAGTACTTAGTATTTCGAATGCGGAATTTACGTGATAGTACATTTGATTTTCCCTAATGAGATAAGACATCCCATAGATAAAATTAAATGTATCAGCTGTGACATAAACATAACTAAAACAAAAATGGAAGTCAAGCACCATAATATCTATGAACACTTAAGATTCATCTGTCAAACAACATTTTTATTAATGACAAAATTAAAACTAGATCATTTTATATCATAAATGGAGGATCACACACCACACACACCATAATGCAGCGTGATAATATAAATTTTTTTTTTTTTTGGCATGCTCATCTCCGCAAACACGTATTTTACATTTTTACAAAAGGAAATTTGTAATAATTTCTCATAAAATACACATTTTAAAATAACACACATCTAAAATAAGCCATCTGGAGTTCACGCCCAGTGTTTTGTAAGATGCAGGAAAGGTGTCGATCTGTTGATATTGCTTGCCCATCACAATCCAGCATTTAATAGTTCATCCTGAGGTTGCCATCTAATGGCTCACACGAATGGCAAGATAATGTTTTGTAAAACAATGAGATTACATAAGTCCTCCATTATTAGAGACTAGCGCCTTACTTTCAGCAGTTCACAGCTCTTGAAGAACTAATGGCTCAAATGCTAGTCTAGTACAATGATTTCAGCTTGTTCATAGATCATGAAGAACTAAAGCTCCATTACTAAGTCCAGTAATTGCTTTCAGCTTGTTCAAAGATCATGAAGAACTAATGCCTCTATTGCTCATCTAGTACAATGCTTTCAGCTGTTCATAGGTCATGAAGAACTAAGAGAATGTTAAGGTCATAATTACCCACATCAACATGCATTAGTGAATTCAAAGAAATTGTTAATTTAAAATAAATGTATCACATTTAAGAACTGAACCAGGACTACCTGGTAAGCAGATGAGTGAACCAACCTCACTTAAGACTTAAATGATCATAAAACTTAAATAAAATTATTATTATCCATTGTTTATTTCTGACCTATGTAAGCAAATCATGGACAGTAAACAAACAAATGAAAAGATGATCAGAGATCACAGAGATAGGATTTCTCAGAAAAATGTTGAAAGTTCCCTGGACAGCTAAAAAGACCAACGAGGACATTCTCAAAGAAGCCAACACAAGAAGGAAGTTCCTAAAAAATATCAGAAAGAAACAATCAACATTTTTCAGGCACATCATGAAAAGAGGAAAGTTAAGAATATTTGGTTAGAACTGGCAAAATACAGTGAAAGAGAGATAGAGGATGACAAAGAGAGAAGATACTAGATAACTTGGTGTCATGGCATAGAAAACAGCAAACAGAATTGATACGATGAACTGTGGATAGAAGATTGTGGAAGGACATGATCATTTACCCCAAAGAGCACTGCTCATTCTTTTTAGTAGTCTTGATGAACCCCAGAAAGAAAGAATCCCACCACAGGTGGCAGGAATCTGTCTCTTGGAATCCATTGTACCTTTGTGACTTTACACTCATTCAATCCCTTGGTATAATGTCTTGCTCTCTTAGTTAACAGGGGAAAAACAGAAGGTTCCATGTGTACTCTGTACATGTTAAAGAACCCTTGGCAGTTAAGTCTAAAATTATAGGTCAAAATGGCTGGTGCCTGGACAAAAGTGTTAAGCAATTAACAAAAATAAATATCTAACCACCCCAAAGATGGATGTGTTGGGGTTAAAAAGCACAACAAGCTCAGAAAAACTTTTGAAAGACCAGACAATGTTCCCACAATATTAAGGAAGTGGCAAGACAATGTTCCCAGAGGGTTAAGGGAAATTCCTAAAAGATTAAGGTAATAACAGGAAAGTGTTGCCAAAAGATTAAGGGAATGGCAGGAAAATGTTTCCGGAAGCCTTAAGAAAAAACTTCCAGTTTTCAAACATGCATCAAGCCAAACTAAGGCTTAAGAAAACTTCCTGTGTTCAAAAATGCATCACGCCAAACTTTATTCCATGTTCTACAATATTGTCTACTGACGTACCTCTTAGTCTTCCAACTGCTCTGCTGGATAATCAAGGTGCTCAGGCACCCACTTAACAGAACACTTAGATAAACTTAACAGATAGGTAATATATAAAAGGAAACCTCAGTGGTTAGTGCACTCACTTTCGTTACTTCATATTCAATGCATTCATCAGTTAAGTGGGTGTGGTTGCATTGTATCATAAGTTTATGGCATAGCTGTGATATCTATACCTTTCAGTAGATTTTCTTAACAATTTTTGGTGTACTCTTTTTACTTTTAAACTTACAAGAGTTCTGCAACGTGTACGATTGCACACTGGACTTCCTTTTTTTCGCCACTTTCCTAGAGGACTAGACATCAGATCTACCCAAAGTAAAACCACTAAGAAACCATGGGTTCGATTTTGTTAAAAAATTCTGTCTGTGGTGGGAATTGAAACCGGGACCATTCTGTCCAGAGGCTGAAGTTTTACCTCCAGATCACCCAGTTCCCAACTTATTTGTTAGAAGGGGGGGTTTGGGTTCCGTTCTTCTTCTTTAAGTGTTCACCGTTAAGTGGGCATAGATGAGTTATGTCTCTAGTTTATGGCATAGCTGATATCTGCACCTTTCAGCCTGACACATCTGTCTTCGGCACGGATGGATAGATTCTGGCAGCGCCCTTTTTGACTTTAAACTGCCATGGGTTTTTTTTAACATGCACAAGTGCATGTAAGACCTATTTTCCACTGTTATTTGAGAGGCCTAGACATTGGATCTCACTATGCAGAGACCACGGGCGGGTAAAGGAATGAAGAAACCATGAGTTCGGCTTTTTGAAAAATTGCCGCTGCCTGTGGTAGGAATTGAACCCATGTGCTGAAGTTGGATGTCTTGGGCAGAAAGGTGCAAATATCAGTTATATTGAAAACCACAACACAATGCAGACACACCTATTTAACATCCTTTTACTGGTGGATGACAAAGAGGTGTATTCCATTAGTCATACTTTAGTCACTGCAAGCGAACCCAGGACCTTCCTGACCAGAGGAAGGTGTCTTACCTCTAGATCATCCAGTCCTCTTGATTCGAGTTTAGGTATGAGAATTTTCAATTCTAAAAATGGACTCAATGGAAATAAACACAGCAAAAACAGAGGCTATGAGAATAAACAAATTAAGACACCCACTAAACATTAAGATCAAAGATAAAGAAATTTTTAAAAAGTAAAGGAATTCAAGTATTTGGGCACGATGTTCACAGAAGATGAAAAACTAGACAGAGAAATTGACATGAGAATACAAAAAGCAAATGCAGTCACATACCAGCTTTCACCATTGTTAGACATCCAAGCATTTCTATAGCAGCTAAACAACAAATGATAAATAGCATTTTCAAACCAACTTTGTGCTATGAAAGTCAAACATGAACTCTTTCTAAATCACATTTAAGAAAGATCAATACATGTGAGATGCGATGCTTGAGAAAAGTAACAAACAACACAAGAAGAGATAGAATACCAAATGAAACCATAAGAAAAATGGTAGGAATAAAACCATGCCAAGAATATATAGAACAACAACTTAAATGGTTGGGCCACCAGGAGAGAATGAATCCTCACCAATCACCATCAAGGGCGTTCTTCTCGAGAATGCAGGAAAAAAGACCAAGAGGGAGACCTAGAAGAAGATGGATAGATGCAGTGATAGAGATATGTAACAACAAAGGAAAATCACTAATTCAGACAGTTCGAGCAGCTCAAGAACGACAAACGATATAAACCATGACACCTTTTCGGTATCAGTGAGAAAGAAGAAAGATGGGCTGGCGCGATACTGACCAAATCACAAAAAAATGTGTCACTAATCATGAAAAAATATGATCACTAATACCATATTCCCCATATGCCTAGCAAGGCCTGAAGGGCATTTATACTTGAATAAATTATAACAATTACACAATAACCTAAGCAGTAAACTCCATAATCAATGACAAATACAAAACAAAAGGATACAATAATGTTCCAAGGTCCTAGCCTGAGCCAGTTGGGAATGAAACCTTTATATAGTGCCATTATGCCTTCTGTCTTTACAGTCTAAGGGAATAAAGAATAAAACATAAATATTGCATTATTTATATCTTTTAAATAAGAAAGTTTATGCATTAGGTAGGTGTTCCCATGGTTGATTAATCAACCCTAATTAGGGCAAAATGGGAAAAGAACATCTAGTTAGGCACGCAACAAAAGAGGTAACTATAGATATAGAAGAGAGAGTACACACACACACACAATTACACTCATTATTTGAATAAAACTGCTAGATAAATTTATCTTAGATAAATACCAGGACACTACAATGAACTTTACTATAGTGAAGTCAAGTAAGTTTATAGTCTAAAGTATCCTTCTTAGGTATTTTGCTTCTAAAGCATTTCCTATTTTGTCTATATCTCTTTTGTTGTCTTCCAGCTTCCACATGCTTAGAGTTAAGGGTTTATAATACATTTGTGTTGAATATTCTAAGTTTAACTTTCCTGCTTAGCACTTTCATAGCTATTAGAAAATTGTCTTTTTTTATTTTTTACTTTTCCAGCATTCATATCATAAGCTCTCTGTTATCACATAATGTTTTAGTCTTCATAGCTGCAGTATGTGCTAAATCACCAAGATTTTTTTCAGAACATATGGTTTAATCATATCTCAATATCACCGAGTTCCTTGTCTTGTGCTGTGAACAATCAATTTCTTCTAAGTAATGATGAAAGAGGATGAAAACAAGAAATAAAATCTACAACAAATCTTGAAAATAAATAACCACCATTTCCCCACCCCCGTAATATCAGTCGAATGGGAATAGATAACAAATATTCTAGCAAGCTAAGCACCAGGGATATTGGGTCAAGAGAAAACTACCCGGCATGACCCATATAGATTACAGGATAATTACATACAGCCTTTGAAAGATAGCGGATTAGATATGATTGCAATGCTAAAGGAATATATATTTTATTTAGGGAAAGTTTATCTTTCTCTTTTTGACCTACAGCATATATATATATATATATATATATATATAAAAGTAAAGTACCCCCGTCACGCCAAGTGGCGTATAGGGAATATGGGGTTAGTGACCATAAATTTTAGACCTTCGGCACATGATTTTTGAGGTAATGTGGTCAGTATTACGTCTGTGCCGCTTCACTTTCCCAGAAAAAAAATCTGGTACCCATTAAAGGCAAAGTGAACCCGGAAACCGTCGGTTGGGATCGAACCCTACCCCTTGTCCTTTGTAGTCCAGTTCACTAACCACTGAGCTATCGCGGCTCCCATATATATATCATGTGTGTTACCAGGGCCCCATGATGAAGGAAATAAAGAATAGTGGCACTGTGACCTTCCAGGCATGTCGTAAGAGGCGATTAAGGAGGTTGATTAATGGCTTGACAAGCTGTCATTGTAAAAAGTATTGTTATGGAAACAGAGCCATAGATTTTAGAAGCAGTAATCTCTGCAATATATGCCATTTTTGCACGCAAGGTTTCTGTTTTTGAGATTGTGGTTCTGCCCTATGTGCCGTCTTCAGCTCGAAAGGACACGCATATATATATATATATATATATATATATATATATATATATATATATATATATAGAGAGAGAGAGAGAGAGAGAGAGATAATAGATAGATAGATGTTACTCACACGAACAAGACAATCCCATGAGGAGGTGTAAATTGCTGGTGGAACCTGAGCTGATACATTACTTGCTCCAGCTGTAACAGTCTGCACTAATTTAACTTTCTGGTTCATCATTCGAGTCTGTAAGTACACGGTAACAGTAAGCATAGAACATAAACATATTCTATTCTAGGAATCAGTTTTATTGCAGTTGAGGCATCCCCATATCCGGTACACCGCCTGACCCAGCATTTCTTGAAGCTTATGTAGATTGAATATTCCTGAAAGGTGTGGATTATAGATACATCTACTTTTCCCACTAAGCACTCCAGTTCGCCTATATCTCTTTTCCACCTTTAGACTCCTCAGTCTCTCAATATATACATCATTGTCCCACCTATTCTCCTCCTCTTCTCTTTAGAAATGAAGAACAAACTTGGTGATATCTTCTTAAAAGTAAACATAGATTCAAAGATTAACAATTGAGAAATTAAAAAAAAAATTAAATTATACTACAAAATTACTGGAGTCATTTCTCCAACTCTCAATCATA
The DNA here is from genome assembly GCA_032433765.1 of Megaustenia siamemsis. Lineage (NCBI taxonomy): Eukaryota > Metazoa > Mollusca > Gastropoda > Stylommatophora > Ariophantidae > Megaustenia > Megaustenia siamemsis. The sequence goes on along the minus strand of JAVIAB010000108.1, from coordinate 24,957,917 downwards.
AATAATTTTTCTTTACAATTTTAATTATCTAAGGCTACTGAGAGTGTACATAGGTTTTTAAAATCTTATATGTGGGAATTAATGAAAAACTGTTGGAAAAAAAAAAAAGACAATATAAAATAGTTGTGTAACCAAGAAGGCACCCAGAGAAAATGTCTAAAACAGTAAATAACATAAATAAAAACAGATCAACATTACAAATGAAAACTGTTTTCATATTATTGTTCACCTATTAAGTGGGTGTGGATGTGTTGTGTCATTAGTTTATGGTAAATTCATAATATCTGGTGCCTTTTGACCTAATGCATCAGTCTTGGGGCATGGGCAGATTTTTGCTTGAACAGCTGCCATTTTTGGTCTACTCTTTTTGACTTTAAATAACAAATGTTCTTTAACTTGCACAACTGCACAAGGGACTTCCTGCTTTTTACTGTTTTCCTAGATGGCTAGACATCGAATTTCACTACTAGGGAGAGTCTAGGGAAGGGTAGAGACATGATGAAAATGGTGACTAATTTTTTTCTTGTTAATTTCCACCACCTGTGTGGTGGGGATCGAACACAGGATCTTCCCATTCAGAGGCAGAGATTGTACTTTTAGACCACCCAGTCCCATTACAAATGAAACAAAAGGCACTGGTATTACTGACCTTACATACATCCACGGGATTTGAGGCTAAAGCACCAGCAAAACCTGCCAAGAAACTTGCTCTGAAAACAGCAAATAACAAACAACAATAACAATCTCACTCAAAATGTCATGTTTAATATCACTGTGACATTGGTTTAGATCAGAATAGCCAAATTTATTCTGCTGCTGTAATTACAATTACAGATAATACTTAGATGAAAATTAAGTGTCTGTGGACAATCCAACTACATTTTGGTCAACGCTGTCAAGCAACCTCTACAACTCACACATTCACAATAGACGAGACTATAATAAAATTATTAATTTGAAAAAATGTGTGTAATTCCCTCTTTTATGTGTAAAACAAAAAGCAATTGCCATTTTGTCCTTTAAATGATAGTGAGATCCAAACCATCAATCATCACTTGGGAAGTGGTCAATGAATCATCAAGCTGCTTGCTTGAGTCAGGATCAATGAACCAAAATTGATCAAGATCCTACTCCACCTCCCAACAGTTGCCAATTGAACCAACCAACACATCTGGTCAAGCAAGTAGTGACTGAAGAGAGAAAGCAATCTAACAGTCAAAAATGTAACATTAAGCCAGGTGTGTTGGATAAAACTGCAGATACAGCAGCTTGATATTATAACCACCACGTGGTGCATCATCACTCACTTTATGTCACTCTAGGGCAGATGAAGAAACAAAGTAACCGCATGATGAATGCAGAAAAAGAAGGATATAGAGTATTTTGAAACAAAATATTTTTGTTTGCCTGCACCTATGCTTTTAAGCAGAAGAGTAGCCAGTATTGTTTATAAACTAAAGTTAAAAAAATAATTAAGGTTCACATCTTGAGAAATTATGTGTTTTTGCCAATATCTTTTCCATGACCAAAGGCACACTTTTTGAGTTATATGGCTGTTTCACACCAGGTCATTTTAATTCCCTGAAGAAAAAAAATTCTTTTTTTTTTTTAGAGACTGGGTGTACTCTAGAGCCTTGCTGGCCCGGAAAAAAAAATCTGCCACTCCTGGCAATTGAACCCAGACCCTTCTGATCATGAAGCAGTCACATGAACAAAACAGTCTCAGACCCTTCTGATCATAAAGCAGTCACATGAACAAAACAGTCTCAGACCCTTCTGATCATGAAGCAGTCACATGAACAAAACAGTCTCAGACCCTTCTGATCATGAAGCAGTCACATGAACAAAACAGTCTCAGACCCTTCTGATCATGAAGCAGTCACATGAACGAAGCAGTCCCAGACCCTTCTGATCATGAAGCAGTCACATAAACAAAACAGTCTCAGACCCTTCTGATCATAAAGCAGTCACATGAACAAAACAGTCTCAGAGGCTCCTGCTGTAATTAAAATGTGTCAGATGTTTCATGTCCAGCATAACAACTAGCTGACGGAAACCAGTGACCCAAAAACTAAATCATGTTGACAAGGTCAGTGAATTTGTGGTAATCAAGGCCATACTCTACCATTAGCAGGTGACTCTGGAAACAGCTAGTCAGTCTGGCCAAATGAGCAGGGACAAAAAGTGGAAGGCAAACAAACTGGTCTTTAAAAATTGCATGGACAAAGTTGGTTGTATTGTGCTGAAAGATGTCATCACAGCTCTCTGTGACAATGCAAACAAATATTCTTTACAGGGATGAAAAAAAAAAGAAGGAAAATCCCAAATTAACTATTATGATAAAATTCAACACTCCATGAGTATCTGGAAAAGTTTGAATATTGTAACCATAAACTTACACAAAATGAGTTTCCTTGGTGTCCCCTAAATATCCAGACTGAATAATGTGTTTCTTGACAATATCATAGGATGGCAACTCCACACCACTCACAATAGCTGCTCTCTGGGCTGTTGGTCCAACACCCTACAAAATGTCAACATGTGATTATTAATTATCTAGTGTAACTGATGTTCACATGTGGGCTGATAAATTTAACTAGCCACTGCTTGACAGAATAATCATCACTGCACTAATTATCAAACTCCATTAATATCACCTTTGCGAATTATAGATGACTGACAATCTACAGCCGCCTCTGCTCACAAGACTTAATATGTCATGCTAATTGGGTTGCACAGGCCTTCTCTAAAGTTGGTAGTGCCCTAACCACATAAAAAGCGATGCATTTTTGATAACTGTAATTCAATATCCTAGGCTGGCCATGTTACACTTGTCACATGATTTATGTTGATTATCCATTTGTCTTTTACTCATGCACATGGATTAAAGCCAAGCTGTCAGCTGTTACAGTGTTAGTGTGGTAGGTTTCTTGCTATTAAATAGCTGAATCCTTTATATTCCGTCTTTCTTTGTGTTTTATGCAGCATATAATTTCAATAAATTTGTTTTAAATCCATTTTTCTATCTCTTACGGAAATGTTAATGTTTAATCTCATGTTCTATTTTGAGCACCCTTCTTGTGCATTAAAGGAGAATACTGCTTTACATAGAAAGGGAGCTGCAGTTAAAGAATTGAAGTAAAGGTAAATTTATCTTCATTTGTGCTTACCAAACTTTGATATCCGAAACAAGCTGTTGAGTGTGCCTCAACTGCAGAGTTTACTTCACATTCATGGATTTCTTTTAATGCTTGTCATTATTACATAACATGTTAATGCTACACGGCTCAATGTTAACTTAAATTAATAAATTCTAGCGCACTGTCTTTTTCAAATAATTGTCTGTCCACAATGTAGTCTTCCTTGAACCATAATTTTGGCTGTAATAAATATCTTAGTGCCAGGTTGGGTTTCATACTCATGAGTGAGATGAAGAAATCAATTTATTTTCTATTATTTTATGTAAATGTTACGTTCACCAGTTTTCAACTCTGATGAAGTCCCTAGAGACTAGGAACTGAATTTTGTGTGTTAATCCATTTTTCCGTGGCAGCCGTGTGCACAGGAGTCCCTCGCCGCACAGACAGATAACTCCAACTTCGAAGGTACTCATGTTTTTTCCGTCAATGAGTAACTGACGTTTCAAGCCAGGCCTCGCTGCTGACACCAGGGGCGGTTGTCACAGAGAGAAATCATAAATAAAAATCCCAATCGGTGTAGCCGAGATTTGAATACACAACCTTTGTCCCGAAGGCCGGCGTCTTGCCTCGAGACCAACCAGTCCCCCATGGACTTGGAATATGAGGAAACTGCAACAAGGAACACTTTTCATGCATAGCCGGCAATGGTTCCTGCCGCCTATCCACCATATGCCTGAAGTTCACGTCCTCCCGAAAGTGATGATCATCATATTTCTTTAAAAATGTATAGCGCTTGATGATGTTAGGCCATCGTTCTTGACTCCAATTTCGAACATATAAACACACAGTTAGTCATCAGACTATCCCTGTCGCACATCAGACTGTAAGATTAGCGTACGGCCGATCTAGGGATATATGATGAGCCATCATTTTATGTAAATGATGTGACATATTTTCAACATTTTCCCCTGTGATATCTCTATTTCTTTCTCTGTCTCTGGTGGTAACATTAATAACTTGCAAGCATGTCAGTGAAGTATTATGAATTTGATCAATCAGTAACAATGTTCCAATATTATCTATCAAATGTCTCTTTATTCCAAATATCTTAATATGGGCCTGAATTTGTTTATTTGAATCTATTCTATTATTTGTCTTTCCAAACTTTATGTTGAGACATTTATCACAATCAACATCTACTTTCTCTTTCAGATTCAAACAACCTGAAATTCAATAATTGGTTTAGTTTGAAGTTTGGGCTCCAAAATATTTCATGCCTTTACAAAAAAAGTAATTTTTTTACCTATTAACACAAGAACACAGTTACTGCTAAGTTTAATTAAATAGTTGTTACCTTTATTTTAAGAATGGTAAATATGCTATGGATACATGCCTAACTGTTTTTCCCCGCAATAAAAATACATAAAAACAAAAAAATATGTGCAATACTGCAGCTGCTACAGAACTATAAATGTGCACTACAGACCACATCAACTGTTAGTTAACCACAGAACTTCATGTCAAAACTCACCCTCCACAACCCAGCCACGCCTTCCTGTTTGTAGATATTAACAAACGAACAAAACATATTATCGCTAGTTGCATTTGTTCCCCTGGCTTGCATTCGGACCTGAAAAAAAGAAACTAGTAGCATCAAAATACTAAATTGAGGGTTAACATCATGGATACTCTACAACATCATTAAATAATTTTGGTTGGAGTTTCAAAAGGAACAAAAGCCTATAGTTTTTAAATCACAGCACCAGAAAGGATACAAAAGAAAGTCAAGAAAATAATGAACAAATACTAGAACATATATTCTCATATACATAAAGCATACAATAGCAACTTGAATTATATAACCTACAAGCAATTACACAAAATGTTAAGCAATTCAGGATATAAAAAAAACCAAACAGGCAAAAATAATTAATGCTACGTTTTTCTATTGCATTACTTCTGATTTATAAGTGAGTGAGAATACTAGACTAAACCTAGACTGAACTAGCTTCTGCTTCTGTGTACACTTTTAGGCATCATTCTAAATAAATTCAGAAAAAGCATCTCAAGGCTGGTGACATCTATAAACAGCTTAGATTGAATAAATAACAACTAAACATGTAAACATATATGCAACACTTCAGTATACATCTCAATAAACTGTACAAACCTTAAGCACATCAGTAGGGTTTGCTATAGAGCTTGAAGTGATACCAGCAACTATTCCACAAAGTACATTGATGGCAAGAGTTTCATCTGAAACATCAAATTGTATAAACATGTCAATAAGTTCCTGGGCCTGTTTGTGTGACAGTTAACAAACAGTGCTAAAGTGGAAAGAGATTCCGGATAACCTTTTTTTTTCGTTCGCCTGCTTTTTGCCTCAGACGAAATCCCTAGAGACTTCAATGAGAAACTGAATTTTGCAAGTTAATTCATTTTTCCCTGGCAGCCATGTGCACAGGGGTCCCTCGCCGCACAGGAAGATAACTCAGTCTTCAGAGGTACTCATATTTTTTCCGTCAATGATTAATTGACGTTTCATGCCGGGCCTCGCTGCTGAGACCATGGGTGGTTGCTGCAGAGAGAAATGATAAATAAAAATCCCAACTGGTGGAGCCAGGATTTGAACCCACAACCTCTCTGTCTCGAGGCAAGACACCAGCCTCCATTAACTTATTTAGTCCAGTAAATTCAGCAGCCAATAGACAACTACCAAAAACTAGCAACCAAGGCAATACACACACAGTAATGAAAAGAATCTCTATGAAAGAACATACCATGTGCTCAAAAGAGATTCAGAAACCATCAACAAGAAGCCATGATGTGAACAACTAGCACTTTACAACACTAGGCAATTATAATGCAGGCTAATATAATCACAAGAATATGATTTACCAAGTATTGATTAGTAAAACATATATGTAATGTTAAAGTTGTATGTGTGTATTTATGTGGGAAAATGAGAATATAATGATGACAGCTGTACTTGATTAAGTTCATTAACACCACATCACACCACAAATGCCATCTACCCCATTGTTAGTACTATTTTCTTCAGCAAATAACAATTTTTAAAAGCTATAACTCTTTCCGTACGTTTCGCCGCATAGTGCGCCACGCTCAATTTGATTAGTGTGAACGCCATCAAACCATATTCTTTTTACATGTCTTGTATCATCTTGATATTGGTGAAATCTAATTCCTTGTTCAATTATCTAAAAAGTCATATATAAATATGTAGATTGATTCTTAAAACCAGGAATAATTTTGTCTCTGAAATCTCTTCCTTTGCGTTAATAAAAAGCTAAAGAGTTAAAAAGTAATAATAGTCTAAAACAAAAAGAGCTACATGTGACTACAATCTTCAAGGCTCATTCATACCATAAGACCTGGTTCGAAGTAACAAGGAACAATTCAAACTCAAAAAGATTTTAGAACAAAATTTTAAGAAACATAATAACTCACTGGCAGGGTCTGAGATCAGTGTGCGCTTGAGTGTGTGGTAGACACCAATCTTGATGGTACCATATGTTGCTTGACGCAGAAGTGCAGGGCCCAACCTGTAGAAACAGCATTATTTTAATTTTTTTTTCATGTGAACTGAGATTTTGCACCTTATCATCACTTAGCTAAAAGCAGTTCCTCAATTTTAAGGAGCCAATATCAAATTTAAAAACATTTGTGTGAAAAGAAAACATCAAGACTGTTATAATTTCACACAACCTGGCTGAGGAGAATTCTCAAAAATAAGTAAAGCATAAAAATGGACATCAATGTCTCTGCATGTAATCACTGCAGGAACCACCAATTCTAAAATTATGTTGGTGAAACATGAGTAAGCAACCAAGAATTACTCTATGATCATGTTTGACAGAGACAAAGAAGCACTCACATAAACAGCAGTGTTATGGACTTCAGCAGGTAAAAGACTGGCAGACCAGGGACAACCTTGTAAAGAACAGAAATGGTTAAGATATATTGTGTAAAGATATATTGTGTAGAATAGGGTTGGTGCATCTTGTGAAGGACAGTCATGGACCATGTAAGTGGAGGAACTCTGTTGCTAATCCATAAGATGCCTCAAGACATCTCAGCCATGTTTACTTACAATTACTGCTTTGTTAGTATGACAAAGTACATGGAGAAGACTGCTGACCCATGTAAACATTTAATTTATTATGTTCTAATGAAGATAAAATGTACATATACTTTAACATCAGAATGTGCCATAACAGCATATAACTGTCTTTAGTCCTTAATTACAATAAGTAAAAAGTAAAGTACTCCCGCCACGCCTAGTGGTGTCTGGGAATATGGTGTTAGTGACCATAAATTTTACAGACCACCTGCACGTGATTTTTGGGGTAATGTGGTTGGTATTACTGCTGTGCCGCTTTACTTTCCCAGAAAAAAATCTGATACCCATTAAAGGCTGGGTGCCCATTAAAGACGGAAGCCGTCGGTTGGGATCGAACTCTATCTCTTGTCCTTTGGAGTCCAGCTCACTAACCACTGAGCTATTGCAGCTCTCCCTTAATTACAATACCTATCTTTTACTGGCGTGTTTACGATACCATAGTAAAAATTACAACCACTTAGATGTAACATTACGTGCTCTAAAGACAGTAATTTCTCTGAACTTTTGACACACAGCCACATGTTTACACTAGGAAAGACACAGGCACTCTGATTTCCTGGCTCAGGTTGATTTATTACCCGAGTTTGACCCATGGACCTGACATGATACAATGACTATTGGTACAGTAGCCATAGTATGCTTGGCTACCTCATAGTACACTATTCATTGAGTTTCCCAGAGTTACAAAGGGTTGTTTTGAGGTCAGCGACAATCAAGGAAATTTCCATTGTTAAAAAAAAGGGAAAAAAACCACATTATACGAGTTGGTATCTCACAAAATGGGGAAAAAAATATTCCTACATTAATAGAAACAAATCCAACACTCAGGAGTCACCAGAAGTAGTAATTAGGAAACTGCACAGAGGAGGGGTGGGGGGATGTTTGACCACGGAAAAATGTCACATTTTAAAGAATTTGTGTTTTGATGCTGTAATTTTTACGATGCTATCATACATAATCTAATGAAAATGTTCTGAAAGAGGTCAAAGCAAAAAGAGAGCTAATTTCCAATATTAGGAAGAAGCAATCATTATTTTTTGGCCATGTAATGAGAAGAAAACAACTGGAATATATTGTAACTGGGAAAATTGAGGGACGAAGAGATAGAGGGAAACAAAGAGAAAATAACAGACAGCTTAAGAGAATGGCTTGGCAGAAGGTCAACAACAGAAATGATAAAGAACTGTCGAGATCGAAAGTTGTGGAAAGACATGATCACCTATGCCAGTAGGCCCGGTACTTGATGATGATGATCATCATAATCTAGAGTTAAAATAATTCAGTAAAACTGCTCAATACTGAAAGTGCAGGTTTATCAAAGCATTTTTGACTTGTTTTTCTCCAGTCAGTAAATTTATTTACAAAGATTAACAACTTCTATAATAACAATTTCCTTGAATGACCGAAGCACGACTAACCCCGAGTATAATGCATAAGCTCCTTCCTCTTTGAAGATTCGGAGGAAAGCATGGACCATTCCACGGTATTTAAGATCACGTAGACGTGCATCTATAACCTGTCCTTGAATCTGCAATCTTGTCTTTGTTGTGTCAATTGGGAATGTACCTGAAAATGAATTATTAAACTTTATTTTTATAAACTAGTTGATTTTAAAGAGAGAGATTTAAATTAATGCTGGTCCAATGATACATTTGCAATTCAAACACAGTTTGTGCCAGCTCTGTATATTGAGGAGCTCTAGCCTGGACTGAATGACAATGTGAAATAGTGTCCTACCAAATAACATCCAAGTTCAAACTGTTTTATTTAAGCATTTATTTCTGTGTTTATTTAAATCAGTAAAAAAATTATTAGTGGTAAATCATATTTTGACACATTTTATAATAAAAATGTTTGAAGGCCCTGGTTAAAGAGTAGATGAATCTAATTCTTAGCTTTCAAGTGTGTACATCATTTATATTTGTCTTATAATTAGAACTTTGTACAACTCTACTGAAGAAAACGATAAGGTATAGCTATATTTTTGTGTGTGAAGATGTAGTTGAAAGACACTGAAATGCTTACCGCATTCTGCTGTGATGGATGCAAGTCCACCATAAAGGAAAGGTCTCCAGTCATTCATTTTGTGATGGGTTGGTGGTGCTTGGACAGGCTTCAACTGTTCAGTATGTTGGATATCAACTAGTTTTGGGTAGCTAATGTTAGTCTGGGATGTAATTTCACTTCTGGTGAGAAAATAAATAAACTGTAAAGTCTCGGTCAAATAAAATATGCATAATTATTATAAGCTTTTGACTGCTACCAATGTGTTAAAATTCATCATGAGTTGCAAGGAATAAGATATATATTTAATTTATTTAAAAAAAAAAAAAGAATCTTACTATAGGGTCTTTACTGTTAATATAAAGTTCAGGATGAGCTCCAAATGGCACAGGCAATACACAGCTTCTGATAATGAATGCCTGCACCAATGTGTTGTCTTTTTATTCCAACTGTCAGGAAGTGAGTCTCTGATACTCTAGAATGCTCCTGACAGAAGCAGTCTCGGATGATGATTCTAGAGTAAACATTATCATTCCAGATTGTAGGCCAACTTGCAGGTTATGATGGGAATAAGCAAATACTATTGAAAGGAAAAGGTCAGGGTCAAAGACACCCAACATCAAGTGGTCAGCTGACTGCTTGCAAGGATTAGTGACCATCAGATGATCAAGGCCCTACTCCACTCACCTCTCCCTCCTTTACAGTGGTATGGGTAACAGACCAGTCTGGTCTATGGGTTGAGAGGAAAGCTAAAGCTGGAACCCAGAAACCGTTATGCAAAAGATTGATGTGCTGGACTTTCTCTTTGTTGGACTTCAGTTTGTGTAATAAATATTTAGTTCCCAGTACACACTGGCATCTTAATCACTATGCTCAGTGTTTTCTTTGTGACTTCTTGTGTGATTTGGTGTCCATTGCCAAACAGGAAGATATCCTCCAACTTCAGGATTACAAATATTTCTGTCCATCGAGAGCCTGATGTTTTAGATAGAAATTTTTCCAGGGCAACGGCCAATTGCCTAATTTTTTTTCCACCGTTCAACCACCAAGGGTTCAACATATGCAGGACCCACATGATTTCTGCCCAATATCAGAGAATGGCTAGAAATCATCTCACTACTTTATAATTCATGGTAGGGTACAGTAGTGAAGAAACCACTAATGGAAGAAAAAATAAATTGCACTGTCTGTGGAAATCGTACCTGGGATCTTCTTGTACAGGGACAGAAGTCTGCATCTAGAACATCTATATATCATATGTTTTGGGGTAAAAGATGCAAATATTGCTGATTCTTAATAGTTAAAAACAGTAAGCACACTCACTGCTTTTCGGCTACCAGAAGGTAACAAAATACAAAATATTATGAAATTCATTTGCATGTGAATTATATTACTGAAAAATTGAAATTCATTTAGCAATTCACTTCAAATAAAGACATCTACCTTGTTTTCAATTAACGAAAATATCAAAATAACAGAATATTTCAATAAATGTATAATACCTGAAAATCTAACTATAAACTAAATTTTACTGTACATAATATGAATTTATATTCAAAGAACACTTCTAGATTATCACTATTCAATCAATAAAATATTAACTGCACTCCAAAAACTTAACATGAAGCACATTATTACATTGCCTATGTGTCCCATCTAAGATTCAAAAACTAATCTACTTATTAAAGTTTTGTTACCAGGTTTATTATATCTAATCTTGATAGAAATACATTATGGGAGTAATCAATAACTGTGATAACTTCTGAATATCCAGTGTCAAGAAAATGTTTAGCATGTTACAAGATTCATTGAATGACTATATCTGCACTATGATAAAGCAAACTTTATGTGCAATTCAGATATTTTTGGTGAATTGCCAGATTATGTTTCAGCACTAGTTCAGGTAAACGATTACTCAAGGAAGCACTGATAACTAATAAATATTGATGTTATAATTTGTCATGTGTATCAAGACAACTAAAAAATGTCAATAACAATCATAAAACATTTTGCAGTGTTAAAGTAGAGATTGTATTCTCTCTCTCTCACCACCTAATTCTCAAATGGGGCTTTTTCTGGAGCATATATAGTACCTCATCTTTCTTGGGCATTTGCTTTCATGGTGTTTAATAAGAGATTATGCAACATAGCAAGTGAAGCGCTTGATAATAATTTAAGTTTGGGTACTTGATAGTTTTATGCCTTGTACTAACTCATAGAAGCCTCATTAGCTGAGTGGCTAGTTAGCTCGCTTCCTGATCAGAAAGGCGCAAGTTCAGAAGAGGTGGTTTTTTTTTTTTTTGAATTGGCAAGACTCTAGGGTTCACCCAGCCTCTAAAAAATGGGTATCAAAGATAATAGATATTGCTGGTGGCCTGGTCCTGGTGTGATAACAACATCACCCAAAAATGTGCCTTGGTCAGTGAAAAACATGGTCACTAACACCATATGCTCTACACACAAGCGCCTAGCAAAGTGTGGAGGAAACAATTACCTTCTATCTCTTTCAAGTCGAAGATGGCACATAGGGCAGAATCACAATCTGAAAAACAGAAACCTTGCGTGCCAAAATGGCACTTATTGCAGAGATCACTATTTCTAAAATCTATGGCTCTGTTTCCGTAACAATACTTTTTACAATGACAGCCTGTCAAGCCATAGATCAATCTCCTTAGCCGCCTCTTAAGACGTGCCTGGAAGGTCACAGTGTCACTATTCTTTATTTCCCTCATAAAGAGTCCCCAGTTATAATAATCACTAATCATCTTAAAAAAGCTGACAATGCTGCCAGTGGGTTGAAAATAGGTACTCGTTATTTAAAGGAATTATGTGGGAAGGGAGAGTACTAATTTTTATTATACTGCTAAAAAAACATTAAGTGTCTTTCCATAAGTTGCAGATATGTCAAATTTATAACCACAAAAGACTGGAATAAGAAAAAAAAACAAATTACTACATTTTTGTTTGTCATGTGGCTTTTTTCCCCAAACATGTAAATTTATTTATGCTAAATGACATTAAATGAGTGTGCATTGATCAGGTAGCATACAATTCTTAAAAAAATATTTCATACTCATAGCGACTCATAGTAAATATGTAAAAAAAAAAAAAACCCTACTAGGTAGGAGTCAGGTGAAAATCAAACAATGGGAAGCAATGTGCCTCAGAGATGGAAGCTGTCAGTAAGTTACTGTCAAGTGTCATACGCTATAAAGTATAAAGGTGAAGGTTTCAGCTCATCTCTATTGTGAAGAAGCATAAAATTTGAAAATGAAAATGTTTGGTCACATATTTCAATCATCTATTTGACAAAGACCATTTTGAATGAAAGTATGATAGGAGATGGGAGGGGTAAAGAGAAAGAGATAGGAAGATGCATCAAAGAATGGACAGGCCTCAATTCAACTTTGCAGAATCTTATGGAATCGCTGAAGATGTAAATGGGGATGACCACTGGATTGAGGGTAAAGAATAAGAAACCATGCCTGTTCACACTATCACTAAGAAGATCTAATGAAATGGTGAAGGCTACGGCTACTGGCCATGCTTCATTCATATTGATACAGAAACATTTACTATTTCAAATTTGATTGTCACTTTGCTGATTTATGTCTCCCTAAAAATTAGCTAACAATAATTGAAGAGCATCAATGTTTGTCCCTTTTTAAAATATTAATAAGAATTAAACACTAACAGTAAGGCTCAAATATGGCATAGTCAAATAGTTACTTATTCTCTAAATATTCACAGAAAACATTAAATTAATATCTTTTCTGTTGCAAATAATATAACAGAGATTCTGAAATTATCTCTAGTTTTACCACTATTCAGAAATAGTATAGTGCATAGTGGCAATACTTTAAAAATTTTCCATAAAGCTAATTAATAGATTTCTTTAACATTTTATGATTATAATGATTGCTGATATTAATTTTTAACAAAGTAAGTAATTTACGAACGGGAACTGAGTTTTTATTTTTCTCCTTCACATGAAAAAAAAAGAAACCAGTAAAATTTTTAATGAAACTCAAAAAGTAAAAGAAAATTGTCTTTTACTTTTAAATTACTTAAGACATATTCACACTACACACTACTGACTCACTGAAACTCATTCACTTTGGTACTAAATAAAAATATTTAAAAATGTTTATGTTAGTAGGTTACAATGCCAAATTATAAAAATTATTTAATCAATAAAAACTAAAATTTTGACTCACTAGACTAGATAATATATAAGACATAAGATGATATTTACTATTGATAAGAAATTGTTTAAATTTAAATTTATTATTTTCAATTACTATATTCATAAAGTTAGTAATTAGTATAATCATATAATCAACATTACGCCTTACCTTACCTGAATTATAACTCAGTTATTAAACTGATACATCGTAATAAGTAATAAATATTTTTATTATTTTTTATTAGTAATTTTAAATTTACAAATTATAATTTGAATCTGATAAGTTACCTATTGTCATTATCTATTTGTATATTAATAATAGCATTAATCAAATTTAATTTTTATTCTTTCATAATTTGTATTTATATAATTCAATTATTAATAGCTATTATAGTATTATTTATTTATAATATGAAACCTAACAAACAGGCCAGATGATGAGGCCTGCCCTGCCTAACTGATAACTACTAAGTAAGGAGGTTCGGTGGTTATGATATGGTGGTCGCAAAATAAATATTTAAAAAATTAACATTTTCATTTAATTAATTAATTAATATTTTAATTATTGTACATGCTCCTCTAAAGCTCAAATAAAGTGTGATATCATAATCAATTACAAGATAGTTTAGAACCCAAATTAAGCAATACACTACACCGTAATACGATCGATGACACTGTGCCAGTGACTAAAAGTCGTCTCGAATACTAAAAACTACAAAGTTGTAACAAAGTTGAAGAGAAATCTGGAGTGAAACGTTGACTCCTCTCTCGACCAGACGCAATCATTCGTTTATTTATGAATGAAAAGAACGAATTGTTAGTGAGAAAACAGTAAAACAAAACAATAGAGAGAGTCACAATTACATTTATTGATTTAGACTATTTTATTTTAATTTAAGACTCAGACACGATTAACAGACAGATGATGATATTTAACTCAAGTAACTTTAGTAGTAAACTGTAACGGCGGGTAACGGAACGGTGATGAAATTGAAATTATTTTGATTTAAAATAAATTAATAATTACCACAAAAGAAATGTTCCTCGTAAAAAAAATATTGATCACTTAAAGTTGAAACCAGTGAGTGTATTTAATAAAACATGTCACAATGAATTATTATAGGGCTGCCGTTTATTTATATCGACAGGATTAAATGTCTACACATGGGGAGATCCAACCAGGAGCCAGCACCGACGTCTGCGTGTTTCATCATTAATGTCCGACAACCCACGACCTTCCGGTCTCAAGTTCATGCGGTGCACAATCACTCATGTCCGTTACAATTTTTGTGTGTGTCTTGTTTTGTTTTCCTTCTTTCAGCGCCTTTATTATTCATTAATTCACATTCTGTGCAGATTAATCAATTAACTTTAGTTCGACTAGTCTTTTTTATTATGATAAATATCGTGATTTGTATTATCATTAGTGTTACAATTAAAAGGGATGGGCATATAATAAGGAGGCTGGCGATATGGAAAGTAGAATACAAAAAGGGTGATGGAGGGGAGGTTAGATGTTTAAACACACAATCCACATGTAACGTTGGGATTTGTAACCAAATTTTGTTTGTGTTTACTCCCCAAATGAAGACCTTCTGAGTTGAAACATTGGATTGTCGATTTTTGTATCATCAGCACTGGAGAAACATCGCCCCCTCCCCTTTTTTTTTTATTTTCTTGTATATAAAGTTACAGCTAGCTGGAGTCCAATCTTCGAAGAATGCAACCGATACAAACTGTGTATGTTTAATTTCGTAGTCTTCGTGTACCTTACAGCGCTGACAGAAAATTAAACGTACTTGTAAGTGTTACTTGGTCTGTTTTATAAATAGCTATTTGTGTGTTGGTTTTCCACCAACAGTGGGGGAGGGAGGGGGTGTATGTGTGTGTTACAAAGCATTTTCGTGGCAACTCATAGCTGACTGCTTGCAACAAAATCAACGACAACAGCTGATCAAAACCCTAATCCATCTTCACTGGAACTAACCAGTATGACCAAAGAAATGTGGACCAGAGAGAGGAAGTACACGAAAGTGCTCCGCTAACAGTGAATGTGTTGGGTTGACGGCGCAAAAAATCGGAGCTTGCTGCACGACAATATAACGCATCTATGCCAATTTAACGTCCATTAGAGGCATACGATAGAGATGAATAGCCGGGTGAACGTAGCTGAGGTACTTTGTGTGGCGTTTGAGATTTCCTAAATCTATCTCTTGTAAAGTTGCCTTTTTCCTCTTTTGTTGCACCATATTAATCCCCGTTGATATTGCTTTTTTACTTTTGCTTTGCTACATGTGCACAGTTTTTTTTTTTTTTAGAAATGTAACTCAAAAATTGTGTTACACCGGCATTTCTTCTACTTACTTAGTTCTTTATTTTTTATCTTCTTTATTCAAATTTCATCTAACGAATCTCATTTCTGTTGCTATGTTATTTATTTGCTTTTAGTTTCCATGAACTAAAACATGGGATAGAACACAGTTTGTAACTGGAACTACGCGACTCTAAACTCTGTTAACAATAATTGTGAACTTGGTCTTATCTCGTAATTTTTGGTTCACTTACATATGACTGGATGCAAAAATAAAGGACTCAGCTTTAATAGTAAAAAGACTGAAGTAATGGTAGTAACAAAGGAAGGACTTCACTGCAATACAATTGGAATAATATTAAAACAGGTAAATTAATTTAAATATCTGGGAACAATGTTAACATTAGATGGTAGATGTACAACAGAGGTGAGATGCAGGATGGCTCACGCAAAAGCAGATTTTTAAAAATGAGGAGGATACTGTGCAATCCGTTTTTGACAATAGAACAAGAAAAAGAGTTCTTAAATGTTATGTAGAGTCAGCCTTAACATATGGATGTGAATCATGGATAATAATACAACAGACAAGAAAATCACTGGAGGCTGTAGAAATGAGGTTTTACAGAAGAATGTTGAGATTACCGTGGACAACTAAGAAGAGCAATGAAAATATTATGGAAAAAAAGGTTAAAACAAAAAGAGAGCAAATTTCCAATATTAGGAAGAAACAACATCATTTTGATGGCCATGAACTAGAAGGGAACAGCTGGAATATATTGTGACAACTGAGAAAATTGAGGGACGAAGAGATAGAGGGAAGCAAAGAGAAAAGATACCAGACAGCTTAAGAAAATGGCTTGGCAGAAGGTCTACAACATAAATGATAAATAGCTGCTGAGGTCGAGAGTTGTGGAGAGACATGATCACTTACGCCAGCAGACATGGAACTTGATGATGATGACATATGATTGTGTGAGTTTCGTCTATTGTCCCAGATAACGGCCAACTGAACAGTCCTACGTAAAGCTGCAGCCGTATTATTGTATTTTTCCCCTTTCATCCTCATCGTGAGCTTTACAGCAACTTCCAATTTTGTATGCCTTTAACCTTTATCTCGTATGTTTTAGCTTATTTTCTCCGATGATGGCATTACGCTGTTGAAAACGTTTTGTTTGTTGAAATTCTTTACTGTGTACAGCTGTAACAAAACTGTCTTCTTTTTTCTTTTTTTTATGTCTGCTTCTATTACCAATTCGCACGTTAAAGAAATTACGAGTTTTTTTTTTTAAAAGGTGGAATTAGGGGATGGGGGTACCTTGTGCCAATAACATGTCGTGTTCACTTTGTGTGTGTTTTTTTTCTTTTCCAATTCACCGCCGATAGAGCGACACAAATTCTAATCCTATAGAAAACACGTTCATTGAAAAGCGATCGATCAAATCCGTACTAGCAATTCTCAGTTTAGGACACAGGAGATGTTTGATGGGTCGCACAATAAAAACAAAAAAATTAAGTTGTGCATTTTAAAACGAAGCCGTTCATAGAATTATCATCAATAGGATAACATGGAGCATTTTTTACATCGGTAAAATACAAAAGTAATGTTGGTACAAACATGTCATTGACTTAATGGTCTATTAGAACGATAATAAAGAGATACGATTGATTGATTGAAAGATGGAAAGCGGAGAGGCAGATAAGCGAGATAATGGATCGAAGATATATATCAAAATTAAATTGAAACTATTCGACAGAAACTTTCATAGTGCGTGGAAGTGGAAAAATCTCGTGAACAATTTGCTATGTTGAAACCTCAATCTCCCAAGGGTAACTTAGGGATTATCAATCAAGCAGGCATTTCATGTATTCCGTAGAAATCTTTGGCTAACTAACGTTTTACCTCCTATTTGCTTTATCTAATAGCCAATTGCGGATGTGTCAACCAGGAAAACGTGTTCTAAATTTGCTGATTTTAATGAGATGTTGAGAGCTGTTGGCCTAGCCAGATCATACGTGTTCTTGCGTGAGACGCGTGATCAAATTCATTGTCCAGGACTGTAGTGGTTTTCAACCCTTGCAACATCTCGGGGCACTGATTAAAGTAATATTGATGATGATAATGATACAATACAAAATGACCATATAAACCTCACGTACAAGTTCGTGCAAAAAGAAAAACATTCACGAGTCATCTTGTTGTTATTAATTAAATGAACGTTAACATATACAACAGAGATTATAGCGATAAAATATTTATTACTGTAAGGTGACCAGACGTCCCGATTTTTCCGGGACAGTCCCGATTTTTTACTCTTTTTTCAACCTTTGTCCCGGATTTGTTACTGTCCCGAATTTGTCCCGATTTTGGCAGATTTTTTAGCTTTTGTCCCGGATTTGTTAAAATACATTAGGGACACAAACGTTTACCAATGTTGCCAATATGGTAAACGTCTCTTCGACTTAAAAGTATACATTATTCCGTTGTTGTGTAGAAAATATTTAAAAAGTTGAACTGGCTGTTCATTTAGCGAAATAGTAACAGTAAAATGCGCTCCAAGTTTTAAATATTTTATACTGAAACTGAAATACTGATCAGAAAAGTACAACAACTCTGCTTCACTTTCCATTTAAGTGAGTATCACTAATGTTTATGTTTGGTTTTTTTTTTAATCTCCTGATAACGATTTATAAGCCTATATTTTTAGGTGTTTTAGTTAGTTTTTATATATATATATATATATATATATATATATATATATATATATATATATATATATAATATGTATTATTCACTTTAAAAAGACAGAAGAAATTTCATTTTATTGATGGGAAATATTTATGTCAAATTAATCCGTCCAGGATTAAGGTTTCAAAAATATGGTCACCTTACATTACTGTCATTCGTCTTTTGCGTCAAAATTAAACGACAAGATTACCAAATAATTAAAGGATGTATGGTTCGTAGATCAAATTTTAACATGAATAACCAGGTCAACAAATATAAGTATATTTCCCCGACAATCTCATCACATACCGTCACAGACTTTAGTTTGAAAACCGTCAAGACAATTGATAAGGTGATGATCACCTTCGAGAAGAACGCCATCCATTGGTTGACGACCCAACGAAAAATGCACGCTATCCATTGGCTGACGACCCATCAAAAAATTCACATGACATTCTCATGACTAACTAATGGGGCTAAAATCTGTCCGTGTACTCTAACAGACTCTAACAATGTTTACAGGTACATGGCTACTAATTTGTCTTGTATAGTAAATCTTATAAAATGATTCCTGTAAACTTAAATGAGCACTGCCATGTACATTTTACAAAAAAGTTGGATTATATTCGAAAATATCCACGCTGGCACTTAGATTTGTTTTTAATATCTACAAATCATGTTAATAACATTAATTCATGAATTGCTCGGAAGCAAGACGCATGACAGCAACAGAGCTGAAAGCTGACGGCGAATCATAGCTTATGGTTCGCGCCAAGATCGATGAGCCAGATCCATCCAGTCCCTACTGCATCTATTCGCGGTGCCTCTAGTAATAGACTAAGAAGCCTAGTGTGATCAAACGAATGGGGATCGAAGAGAGAAGACAATCCGGTGCTAAAAAAATGGCGTGCTGATGTCGGATGTGTTGGGTAGAAAGGCGCAAATAACACAAACTAGTCGAAAACCAAAACACAACATAACTACCTTTACTTAACGTCGTTTTTAGAGTAAATGATGAAGAGGACTTTTAGTCCTGTAGTAGTCATTGGATGAACGCTAGAAACAAACAAACAAATAAACAAACAAAACAAACAAACAAATGAAGAAACAAACAAAGAATTTGTTAATGATAATTTTAACGCCAGGTTTCGATGTTGAAATATATGTGCTGCAACAACGTAAATTAAATACACTGATAAGATACTGAACCATAAAAGCACTGTTATAATTATTATAAGATAAGGTTAGCCTTTCGCAAGCAAACACGATTTTGTAAAAACATGATGCAATAAGAGAACCTTACTGTATGGTTAAAATGGCAAAAACGTGGCGTGCCTTTAGATTATTTAAATTAGCGAATAATTTCACCGTTAATTATACACAGTTGCATTTATTGAAATATTGTCCAACAAGGAAATAACTCTAGAGGCAAAACGAGCACTATACAATACAATCTTCATCCCAAAGTTGTTCTACCAATGCCAGACCTGGACCCTAGATGCAAAAACAATAAGAAAATAACCTCTACTGAGATTAAATGTGTCAGACGAATGACATGAAACAGTCTGAGAGATAAGATCAGAAATGAAGAACTGAGAAAAAAACTAGTCCCCGCCATAGAATATATAAAAAAAACAACTGATACAATATAATACTGCCACGTGACAAGGCAGAAAAATCAAAACACAACAAAACGAGCCTTCAATAAACGTTGTGAGAATACCAGACCCAATGGTCGACCATGAAAAAGATGGATCGATGGAATATTAGAAGCACTAGGAAACATAGCAGCAGAGGCGAAGAGAAGGGCAAGAGACCGTAAATGGTATCTCCCCTCGACGCTGAAAGGCAAATGTGGAAGGAAATAAGCATTTATTAAAAATGTATATCACGTCTGTTTCGCCTGCTACCGAATGACAGTATCGGAGACAACCTGAGATTGTCAAACAATTTGTCTTACACACAACCTGAGACTGTCAAACAATTTGTTTTTTACCACACAACCTGAGACTGTCAAACAATTTGTCTTACCACACAACCTGAGACTGTCAAACATTTTGTTCTTACCACACAACCTGAGACTGTCAAACAATTTGTCTTACCACACAACCTGAGACTGTCAAACAATTTGTCTTACCACACAACCTGAGACTGTCAAACAATTTGTCTTACCACACAACCTGAGACTGTCAAACAATTTGTCTTACCACACAACCTGAGACTGTCAAACAATTTGTCTTACCACACAACCTGAGACTGTCAAACAATTTGTCTTACCACACAACCTGAGACTGTCAAACAATTTGTCTTACCACACAACCTGAGACTGTCAAACAATTTGTCTTACCACACAACCTGAGACTGTCAAACAATTTGTCTTACCACACAACCTGAGACTGTCAAACAATTTGTCTTACCACACAACCTGAGACTGTCAAACAATTTGTCTTACCACACAACCTGAGACTGTCAAACAATTTATCTTACCACACAACCTGAGACGGTCAAACAATTTGTCTTACCACACAACCTGAGACTGTCAAACAATTTGTCTTACCACACAACCTGAGACTGTCAAACAATTTGTCTTACCACACAACCTGAGACGGTCAAACAATTTGTCTTACCACACAACCTGAGACTGTCAAACAATTTGTCTTACCACACAACCTGAGACTGTCAAACAATTTGTCTTTGAGACAAACAATTTGTCTTACCACACAACCTGAGACTGTCAAACAATTTGTCTTACCACACAACCTGAGACTGTCAAACAATTTGTCTTACCACACAACCTGAGACTGTCAAACAATTTATCTTACCACACAACCTGAGACTGTCAAACAATTTGTCTTACCACACAACCTGAGACTGTCAAACAATTTGTCTTACCACACAACCTGAGACTGTCAAACAATCTTGTGGATGGTTTGTTTAGTTTAAGGCTGCAGGGTGTATCGAAGCCTAGGAAAGTAGATGGTGAACCTCTTCTTCTGCTTCTCCTCTTTGTCTTATTGTTCATCCGACAATTGGGAGGCAGGGCTCCTCACAGCACCAGAGATGGAAGCTGTCAGCAATCCATAGCTGATGGCTTTCGCCAGTATAATTACACCAGAATCATCCAAACATTACCCCACCTCTTTACGGTGTCTCTAGAAACAGGTTAACCTATCTAGTCTAGCCAAGCGATTAGTGGTCGAAGAGGGAAGACAACCCGGTACTAAAAACTAACATGCTGAAGTCGGATGTGTTGGGCAGAAATGCCCAAATATCACCGTTTTATTGTAAACCCCAACACAGCGTATACGCGCCACTTAACGTTCTTTTAAGGGCGAATGATGAAGAGTTATATTCCTTTAGTTATCGCGCGAAAGTAAGCAAGCATACGACAATTTTTTCGTCATCCTTTAATTTAGAAGCGTTAAGTGACGTGAACGTTATCGTGTAGATAGCTTATGGCAAGCACACATCAGTCTTTAATTAACAATGTTGTCTGAGCAGCGGCCATTTTGCTATAATTTTCGACTCAATGGCCAAGGGTTCTTAAACTTGAATAGAATGCAGATTACAGCTGCTTCTCGCCATCATCCAAGGGGACAGACGTCGGATCTCTGTATATCTTCGGGAGGGTACAGACGTGAAGAAACAATGGATTGAAAGGAAGGTGACGTTATACTTCTAAGCCCACCTCCATCTCCCGATCCCCTCACGTTTCGTTTTGCATTCGTGCAATTTAGAATTATTGTTTGGCTGGAAGTCAGTAAAACTGTACAAATACAACGTTTTAGAGCGACATTATTATACATGCCAGCATGCACTGTATTTACGGTGTGTATTTAATGTGATGACGATGATCATAAATACAAACATCACGAAAGCTACAACTCTGACGTCATAAATGGGCCCGTCATTACATTTTCAATATAATATCCAGTTTCACTCATAATTTCCGGACACTCGGTCCTGACGAAATATAGCTATATATATATTTATGTGTCAAAATAACTCAAAACAACAGAAATGGGATCCAGTGGTCTCTGACCAAACAACTTGATGATTTAGACTTTGCTGATGACATAGCTCTCCTATCACACAGCCATCAACAGATGCAGGATAAAATGAGTATATTAGATGAGAGATCACAACAGCTAGGACTAAAGATTAATAGAGATAAGACCATCATTATGAGAATTAATGCAGTTGGCAATAACCAAATAAAACTAGGAGAAATACCTCTACTAGACGTACAATCTTACATATATCTGGGCAGTAATATAGATAAAGAGGGAGGAACAGAAATGATACCAAAATAAGGATATCAAAAGCACGAGGAGCTTTCATTGCACTGGGAAACATATGGAAATCCAAAGAAATTAGGTTAAATACAAAAATATAAATTTTCAACTCAAATGTTAAGTCGGTCCTATTATATGGCTGTGAAACATGGAGAATAACAAAATTGACAATCACGAAGGTACATACTTTCATTAATGGATGCTTACGCAGAATAAAGGGATGGAAATGGCAGGACAAAGTCACTAACGTGGAATTATGGAAATGTACCGGTCAAATACCAGTGGATAAAGCGTAGGCGATGGCGATGGATGGACACACTACGGAAGCCAACTGAGAGTATTACACAACAGGCCCTTTTTTGGAATCCCCAGGGGAAAAGACAAAGAGGAAGACCAAGGAATTCTTGGAGAAGACAGATCGAAGCAGAGATGAAGATGATGGGGAAGACATGGAATGATCTTAAAAGAATTGCAAAAAACAAAACGACTTGGAAAGTGTTTGTTGAAGACCTATGCTCCACTGGGAGCTAAAAGGTAGAAGAAGAAGAAGATATTTTTATGTTCACAGAGAGTTCAACGTATTTAAGGATATTCAGCTTTCTCACTTCAATATAATTTTTTTTGTTTTCACGTTGACAAGTTTTAATTTGAGAAAAATAGAGTATTTAGAAATTTGAATTGAAAAACGTGCCGTTTCGGTAGTTCACAGTGTGAAGTTAGATAACGATATTTTTCTTCTTCTTTCATTACGCATTTGTTTTTCAGCGTCGATAGAAGATATAGTTTGCGGTCTTTTGCCCCTCTATTAGCTGCTACTGTCGTTATGTTTCCTAGTGTTTCTAATGTTTTATTAATACATCTTTGTAGTCGCCGGTCTTTGTTTCTGGTCTTCTCGCAACATTTATTAAAGGCTCGCCGTGTTGTATTTTTGTGGGGAGGGGGGAGAGGGAAGGCAAATAATTGCAGTGCTGCAGTAAAGCTGATGAGAAGAGAGCAAGTAGTGTAGTATGAACCCATTCAAAATATGGTGACAGCTTTATAAAGACGACATTACTGCTTAAACCATAGTATGGTATGTTTCCATTGCGTTGACCGTTTGTCTTTGTTGTCCCTGGTTTCTAAGGAAGACCGTATGTAGGCCGAAACGTCAATAATATATATTGTCCTCTTTTGTAAAGCTCTACTATACTCTACAGGGGTTCATACTAGACTCCACTACTTGGCCCGCGTCCTATTTTGATCACCACGTGACCAAACCATGTTATCTGTTGTTTCTTTACTTATTAAATCGCCGGAAATTACTCCCAGTTTTCTACCTCAGTTCATCATTTCGGATCTTATCTCTCAGGCTATTTCCCGTCACGTGTTTTACACATTTAATCTCAGTGGTGGTTGTTTTTCTTATTGGTCTTGAGTCTAGAGTTCAGGTCCGGCATCATTATTAGTACGGACGTAAAGGTGAAGTACGAGACTTGATCTTGACTCTTAACACGAGAGTTTTCACCCATATGTGCTCGGCTGCCTATCCAGTAATATTCGGAGACTTCTGGATTGTGTCGCTTCAAGCATCGAAACTCATGATGCGAGACTGCATTCCTCGCCATCCCAGAGTACTACCCTGGTACCCATCTCTGCCAACCGCAGGGGTATTTTTATCCAACCACGAGTACAACTGACACTGCTTCAAGCGGGAACCGAACACGGGTTGTCCGAACGTTGGCAGCCCAGTCGGGTAAGTAGAGGTGTTTGAGACCAAAAGGCGCAGATATCCCAGCTTTAAGTAAACCGTAATAAACCGTATATAATGATAACTAAGAGTCATGATTAATGATAACTATGAGTCATGATAATGATAACTATGTACAAATCAACAAAATATTACTTAAAGTTATCAACTAAAACTCTGCGGCTAAGTGTAGCAACTTCATAATTTTTAGTCGCCATAAAAGGAGGGTTCATTACTCCGTGTCGCCAGTTTTCAAGCAAACAGCAAAACCTTGTACATCTGACCCTAATTCACGACGAGGCATTTCCTTTTTTTTTTAAACGAAGTATTTAATATGGTTTTCTCCTTTGATGTCTACTCGTTTGTCCAAATGAGCGGCCTGGTTAAATAGATAACCACGCGATGACTGCACAAAAAAAAAAAAACAACAACAAAAAAACAATAATCAGCATTTCTTCTACCAAACTGACACACACGCACACAACGAATGACTGAATATTTGCGACCCTGACCTAATTTATCAACACAAAGCAAACGTGTGACTTTTAAGTAGTTTCCCTTCTCAATATAAATAAAGAGAATATGTTTACAAGGTCCTATTACGTATTTCGCATATTTGTTTTCATGTATGAGAGTCTTTCCTAAACACACCCCTCTCAATTCCCCCTCCCCTCCAACCCCCTCTTTTTTTTTCCTTCACTCGCTCAGCGACTATTATTCTTTATCGCTCAATGTCAATGTAAAAGGACGTTAAACAGTCAGTTGGTACGGCATAATGCAATTTACATAAAGCTACAGTACCTGAGTCTTTCTCCCCGCAGTATCCGTACTCGGCACAACATTGCTAGGCAGTGTGCTGCCCTTCTTCTTGATACATTTACTCACACGCCTGGTTAGATTGATTAGTCCATTTTCAGAGACACCGAGGGAAGAAAGACATTGTGTATCAGGGGTCAAGGCAGTGTTCGGCAACAAATAAAGTAAAGGTGAAAGATATAAGCGACTCATAGCTGATGGTTGGCGCCAGTATTGGCGAAACGAAGCCATCCAGATCCTACTGCACCCCTAGTGGCGCCCCTACCAACAAACTAACCAGTCTAGTCTGGCCAAGCGAATAACTTCAGGGAAAGAGGTATGTTTACAACATCATCATCATCGAGTGTCATCTCCGCAACAAAGGTTGGCTACCATGGAGCGCCATTCTGCTCAGTCTTTTACTTTGATGGCGCAGGTTGTCATAGGCTGATTTGTCCATCTTTTGGTGGTTTTGATGTTACCCGTCCATGTTAGGCTTGGTCTGCCTCTGCCTCTTTTACCTTGTATTTTCCCCTCCAAGATTACTTTTAGTAGGCTGTTGTGTCTTTTAACATGGCCCAAAAAATAGCATTTGTCTTGTTTGAATTGTGTTTAGCAGTTCTCTTTTCATTTTTAGTTGTTTTAAGACTTGGAGCCGCAATAGCTCAGTGGTTATTGAACTGGACTACAAAGGACAAGGGGTAGGGTTCGATCCCAACCGACGGCTTCCAGGTTCACCCAGCCTTTAATGGGTACCGGATTTTTTTCTGGGAAAGTGAAGCGGCACGGGCGTAATACCGACCACATTACCCCAAAAATCATGTGCCAAAGGTCTGTAAAATTTATGGTCACTAACACCATATTCCCTATACGCCACTTGGCGTGACGGGGGTACTTTACTTTTTACTTTAAGACTTCATCGTTTGTTTTATTTTCTTTCCATCCAATTCTTGCCATGGTTACAACACTCGGGGAAAAAAAATCATAAATAAACAACAGCAGAAAAGAAATAAACAACAATAGATGATTCGAAGCAGGATCGAACCCGTTCTCCTCTGCACAGCGCCTTGCCACAAGAATCAAACACTAGAGCACACGGCCAAATCAGCAACCTAAAATAGTAGCTATCACTGGCGATGTCTTTCACGCATCTGTACTCATGACTATAGTATAGGGTTACGAACACAACTCGGGAATAAATTGTTTATCTGTGTCTTCCTATTAATTCAAGTATCTCCCGAATAAGGTAGGGCTGAACACTTGAGTTGCAGACAAACAGTTATAGGACGAAACAGCACGAAGTATAGTTTTCACTGGTTTAGACGAGACAAATAATAATAAATGTATATTATTATAGAGGGAAACTTCCGAGGTGATAGATCAGCGAATAACCTCAGGGAAGAGTTATGTTTACACCAGTCAGGAGATACTTGTCTTAATAGAAAAATACAGATATACAATATACTCTCGAGTTGTGTTTGTAACTTGGTTACAACTGGCAAAATAAAAGGAAAGAGAGGTCGCGGACGACAAAGAGAGAAAATACTGCAAAGCTTGGTGTCATGGCATGGAAAACACTGAACAACAGAATTGATACGATGTACTGTGGATAGAAGATTGTGGAAGGGCACGACCTCCTAAGCCAGCCGGTATGGCACATGATGGTGTGTTCGTAACACTATGTCGTAACGGTACCACTGTTATCTATGAATGGTAGGTAACTATTCTTCTCTATTAATCATTACTCTTCTTTTGTATCTATCAGCTCTCTTTAAATTGTATTATTTGTTAATGATGTTTGTATTCACAAAATATGTATTTGATTTTACATTTTGTTACTTCTCTGTTATGAGAAAGAGAGTTCATCGGTGCTATGTAGAACCAATTCTGACCTATGGAAGCGAATCATGGACAGTAGACAAACAAATGAAAAGACGATTAGAGGCCACAGAAATGGGATTTCTCAGAAGAATGTTGAAAGTCCCCTGGACAGCTAAAAAGACCAATGAGGAAGTTCTCAAAGAGGTCAACACAAAAAGGCAGCTCCTAAAAAAACACCAGAAAAAAACAATCAACATTTTTCGGGCACGTCATGAGAAGAGGAAATTTGGAATACTTGGTTATAACTGGCAAAATAAAAGGAAAGAGAGATCGCGGACGACAAAGAGAGAAAATACTGGATAGCTTGGTGTCATGGCATGGAAAACAGTCAACAACAGAACTGATACGATGCACTGTAGATAAAAGATTGTGGAGGGACATGATCGCCTACGCCAACCGGTATGGCACATGATGATTTCTCTGTTTACTTCAAACACTCTCCAGTCTTACTTTTTGTTTTATCTCTCTACAACCATCAATTCTCCCTAACTTTACTATTCGTTCGCCTGAACCCACTTTCTCTCTAATTGTATTAGTTGTAATCTATCGTGTACATCAATACTCTCTAACTAATTCTATTTCTAATTTTCCTTCTAAAGTTTCCATCCAATTCTACTAAATCTATACACTGAGCAAATCTTTAAAAACATCTCCGAGATACCAGGCCTAAACATTAATGGAAAGATAATCAATAACCTAAGATATGCTGATGATACTGTTCTACTGGCAGAAAATCCTAAAGACCTACAACAATTGCTTAATGTGATAAACATAACAAGCAAAAAATATGGACTAGATATGAATATCAAAAAGACTAAAACTATGATCATAAACAAAGAAAATTCTCAAGACCTACAATTAAATATCACAGTTGAGGGAATGCATCTGGAGACAGTCCAGAGCTACAACTACCTGGGGCATACTATAACCAATGATGGAAAATGCAAAACTGAAATAAACAAAAGAATAGGTATGGCAAAAAGTAATTTTAATGCCATGAAAAATATACTAACAACAAAACAAATATAAGCAGAGCTGAAACTAAGATTGGCAAAATGTTACGTCTTCTCAATATTCCTGTATAGTGCAGAAACGTGAATATTAGACAAGAAAACAGAACAGAAAATTGAAGCCTTTGAAATGTGGATTTATAGAAGAATAGGTAGAATTGGATGGAAACAAAAGATAACAAACGATGAAGTTTTAAAACAACTGAAAATAAAAAGAGAACTACTAAATACAAATAAGACAAGACAAATGAAATTTTTGGTGCATGTTAAAAGACACAACAGCCTACTAAAAGTAATATTGGAAGGAAAAATACAAGGTAAAAGAGGCAGAGGCAGACCAAGACTAACATGGACGAGTAACATTAAAAGATGGACAAGTCAATCTATGTCAGCCTGCACCATCAAAGCAAGAAACAGAGTAGAATGGCGATCCATGGTAGCCAACCTTCGTTGCGGAGAAGGCACACGATGATGATGATGAATTCTACTTAATTCAATTTGATACAAGAGAAAAATAATGAAGTCCTGAAACAGCTAAAGAAACTAACTTTGCACCGCAAGATCGCAAATGGTTAATATAAACAGTACAACCATTTATATTGGTTGCTAACCGGCAACTCTCTTCAACTATCCTATTTATTTAGAACATTTCACGTCTTCAACACTTCTCTCTATAATTCCCCTTCACAATTTGTCACTCTCCCCCTCTCTATATTCCTCTCCTATTTTTTTATTCCCACCCCGCGGCCGATTACAGCACAAGGATCAATGATACAGACGCCCCCACCCTCCACCCACAAACAAAAGACACGGCCGTTTACTCCACAGACCGGTTGTTGCTGATATCCTTCTTGTGCTCAAAACTGGGAAGCTCAAGGTGATTGCCATGACCTTCATTTTGTGTGTCAAGGTCGACATCCAGACACCGGCAATATTTATCGCGATGCTCCACACAGTAGAGATATCTTCCTTCTGACTACCTGCAAAACGTACCTTTTTTTAATAATGCTAAACTCTCTATCTCTCTCTCTCTCTCTTTCACTCACATACACGGGTGGTACTTCAATAAAATTACTCTTTCTTTCTGGTCACGACTACTAAAGAAAAGAGGAATAAATGGTCCCCTTTGTCGTTACGTCGTTAAGTCTAGTAAATACGTTGTGCCGTATTTTTTATTTATTTTTTTTTGCGCCTTTCGGCCTATTACATTCGACTTCAGCTGTGCACTAGCCCGCACTCCCTCCGCATCCCCATCTCTCTTGACCAGAATGGTTAGTTCGCTACTAGACACTCCGCGTGGGGTGGGCTTTTTGTTTCGGTCACTTCTTGTCCAGGAAACAGTCTGAGAGACAAGATCAGAAATGAAGAACTGAGAAAAAAGCTAGGAATAGCCCCCGCCATAAAATATATAAGGAAACAACAGATAAAATGGTTTGGCCACGTGACAAGGCAGAAAAGAACAAAACACAACACAATGAGCCTTCAACAAACGTGAGAACACCAGACCCAAGGGTCGACCACGAAAAAGATGGGTCGATGGAATATTAGAAGCACTAGGAAACATAACTGCAGCAGAGGCGAACAGAAGAGCAAAAGACCGCAATTTATATCTCCCCTCGACGCTGAAAGGCAAATGAGGAAGAAAAGAAGAAGACTTCTTGTTCACTGATTCTTACGCAAAACAGTCAGGTATGGTTTCCTGACCGCTTTCATCTCGATAGCGCTGCGCGTCCAAGGCCAACCAATCAGATCTGACACAACGTGACAGTACAACTGGTACTGTCTTTACTCAGTAGTGATGTTTGATGCGTTACAATCTCACCAGTAGCAAGTTTGTATATGAAAACACTACGTTTCGGAAGAAACCTGAACTGTTTAGCACATAAATGGATATTTTTCGTCTTCCTCCTTCTTCTTCCACTTTCTTCTCCTTCCTCCTCTCTTCTTCTTCCTCTTCCCCCTCTCTTCTTCTTCTTCTTCCTCCTCCTCCTTCTTCTTTCTCTTCCTCCTCCTTCTTCTTCCTCTTCCCCCTCTCTTCTTCTTCTTCTTCCTCCTCCTCCTTCTTCTTTCTCTTCCTCCTCTCTTCTTCTTCATCTTCCTCCTCTCTTGTTCTTTCTCTTCCTCCTCTCTTCTTCTTCATCTTCCTCCTCTCTTCTTCTTACTCTTCCCACTCTCTTCTTCTACCTCTTCCTCCTCCTTCTTCTACCTCTTCCTCCTCTTTCTTCTACCTCTTCCTCCTCCTTCTTCTACCTCTTCCTCCTCCTTCTTCTTCCTCTTCCTCCTCCTTCTTCTTCCTCTTCCTCCTCTCTTCTTTTTTCTCTTCCTCCTCCTCCTCCTTCTTCCTCTTCCCTTCTCTTCTTCCTCCTCCTCCTTCTTCTTCCTCTTCCCCTCTCTTCTTCCTCCTCCTCCTTCTTCTTCCTCTTCCTCCTTCTTCTTCTTCCTCTTCCTCCTTCTTCTTCCTCTTCCCCCTCTCTTCTTCCTCCTCCTCCTTCTTCTTCCCCTTCCCCCTCTCTTCTTCCTCCTCCTCCTTCTTCTTCCTCTTCCTCTTCCTCCTCCTTCTTCTTCCTCTTCCTCCTTCTTCTTCCTCTTCCCCCTCTCTTCTTCCTCCTCCTCCTTCTTCTTCCTCTTCCCCCTCTCTCCTTCTTCTTCCTCAATCTCCTCCGCATCTTCTTCATATTTCCCCATCTCCTCCTTACCTTCTTCCTCTTCTTCTTCATCTCCCTTCTCTTCTACTTCTTCTTCTGTTGCGATTACCCAACGACTGCTGCTCTTTATCGGTCTGTCCTTAAAGTGATGTTCAGTTGGCGTAAATACGTTTTGTCACGATTTGTAGCAGAGCAGTGTTTTTTGCGCCTTTCGACCCAACACATTCGACTCAGAACAGTATACCGAGTTGTCTTCCCTCTTCGATCCCTACTTGCTTGGCCAAACTGGTTAGTCTGTATCCAGGAGGAACTACTGGGTGGTGGAGTAGAGGCTTGATCAGCACCATTATTCACCCGAGTCCTGTCGCATGCAGTCAGCTGTGAGCAGCTGACTGTTCAGGACAAACACAAACACACAGACAGAGAGACAGACAGACACGCACAACCCCCCCCCCCCCCACACACACACAACTATATATATATATATATATATATATATATATATATATATATATATGTAAATTATATATAACATATAATGTATATTATTTGTTATATAATATTTTAAATATCACGTGGGACGGCCAGTTGAACTGCATAAAACATGTCAAATAAACATAGAATGGTATTGAGCAACTAAACTTGCAGAGGTACGAGATAGACTAGGACATTTCGGCGAAAGCATTCATCGGGTACAAACAAACGGATATTAATACACAAACAAACGGATATTAATACAAAAACAACGGATATTAATACACAAACAAACGGATATTAATACACAAAGAAACGGATATTAAGACACAAACAATCGGATATTAATACACAAACAAACGGATATTAATACACAAACAAACGGATATTAATACAAAAACAACGGATATTAATACACAAACAAACGGATATTAATAAACAAACAAACGGATATTAATACACAAACAAACGGATATTAATACAAAAACAACGGATATTAATACACAAAACAACGGATATTAATACACAAAATAACGGATATTAATACACAAACAAACGGATATTAATACAAAAACTAACGGATATTAATACACAAACAAACGGATATTAATACAAAAACAACGGATATTAATACAAAAACAACGGATATTAATACACAAACAAACGGATATTAATACACAAACAAACGGATATTAATACACAAACAAACGGATATTAATACACAAACAAACGGATATTAATACACAAACAAACGGATATTAATACACAAGCAAACGGATATTAATACAAAAACAAACGGATATTAATACAAAAACAACGGATATTAATACACAAACAAACGGATATTAATACACAAACAAACGGATATTAATACACAAACAAACGGATATTAATACACAAACAAACGGATATTAATACACAAACAAACGGATATTAATACACAAACAAACGGATATTAATACACAAACAAACGGATATTAATACACAAACAAACGGATATTAATACAAAAACAAACGGATATTAATACAAAAACAACGGATATTAATACACAAACAAACGGATATTAATACACAAACAAACGGATATTAATACA
Organism: Megaustenia siamemsis; assembly: GCA_032433765.1. Taxonomy (NCBI): domain Eukaryota; kingdom Metazoa; phylum Mollusca; class Gastropoda; order Stylommatophora; family Ariophantidae; genus Megaustenia; species Megaustenia siamemsis. Next base: position 24,925,490 of record JAVIAB010000108.1, on the reverse strand, counting down.
CAAACAAACGGATATTAATACACAAACAAACGGATATTAATACAAAAACAACGGATATTAATACACAAAACAACGGATATTAATACACAAACAAACGGATATTAATACACAAACAAACGGATATTAATACACAAACAAACGGATATTAATACACAAACAAACGGATATTAATACAAAAACTAACGGATATTAATACAAAACAAACGGATATTAATACAAAAACAAACGGATATTAATACAAAAACAAACGGATATTAATACACAAACAAACGGATATTAATACAAAAACAAACGGATATTAATACAAAAACAAACGGATATTAATACACAAACAAACGGATATTAATACACAAACAAACGGATATTAATACAAAAACTAACGGATATTAATACAAAAACAAACGGATATTAATACAAAAACAAACGGATATTAATACAAAAACAAACGGATATTAATACACAAACAAACGGATATTAATACAAAAACAAACGGATATTAATACAAAAACAAACGGATATTAATACACAAAGAAACGGATATTAATACAAAAACAAACGGATATTAATACAAAAACTAACGGATATTAATACAAAAATAAACGCAAAAAGGTAATTATTAATCTCAATTTGAGACAAGATTTACAGTTACAAAGATTTACAATTACAAAGATTTACAATTACAATGCAATTACTAGAGAGCAGCGATCGCTCAGTGGTTAGTGAACCGGACTACAAAGGCAAGGGGTAGGGTTCGATCCCAACCGACGGCTTCCGGGTTCATCCAGCCTTAAAATGATTACCGGATTTTTTTTCTTGGAAAGTAAATCAGCACGGGCGTAATACCGACCACATTACCCCCAAAATCATGTGCTGAAGGTCTGTAAAATATAGGGTCACTAACACAATATTTCCCTATACGTCAATTGGCATGACGGGGTTACTTTACTTTTTTTTAATGCAATTACTGGTGGACGTGTTGGCCCCAAACTGGAGACAAGGAGGGAAATTACATTATTTTCTTGTCACAGAGACCCATGGCAGAGTGACAGCGACTCGGAGCGTGACGATGACTTTGACGTGGGATCAAATGCTTGAAGACTTAGAAAAAATGTGTCGCGACCAGCTGGAGCTAATGTTAAGAAAAGAACGGCGCTGGCGCACACGGCACCCACCGTGAAAGTTAACTACAAGTATTACCAGATAGGCTCTAACATGGAACCTACGGGAAAGGGAACACACGGAGACGAAACCTTGCGATTTTAATCGCATGGATAAATTACAAATGGAGATGAGAGAAGACGGCAAATGATAGAAAGGATTGGAGAACACTATAGTTGATGATCTAATAATATTATTAATGGTTTAATAATATTGCTAATGTGGTCTAATAATATTGTTGATGGTCTAATAGCGTCTAAATTATCTCATAATGTGAACAAAGCGTCTAAATTGTCTCATAATGTGACAGAGCGTCTAAATTGTCTCATAATTTGAATATAGCGTCTAAATTATCTCATAATGTAAACAGGGCGTCTAAATTATTATGAGACCAGAGCTTCTAAATTGTCTCACAATGTGAATATAACGTTGTCTATATAAAGCGTCTGTATTGTCTCATGTGAACAAAGCGTCTAAATTGTCTCAAAATGTGAACAAAACGTCTAAAGTGTCTGATAATCTCATAATGAAATGTGACAGCAATTTTTCAGCCTCCAAACACAAATGAGCAAACTTTTCACACTCTCCATCATATAAAATCCCAATGTTTCATCGTGCTGCAAGATAAGAAGGGCTGGATTAATAGCTAACCAACTTCAAACGAAACCCTACAAATGCAATAATACAAATCATATATTAATCACTAAATCAATACCTACAAATGTCTCCTTGTCAAGCTGATACGCAAAGTTCAATACAACCACCGTAACTGACTGCCTATTCTATCCAAGCAATACGAATGCATCTGTTTCTTTTTCAAACGCAACAGTTGCTGCAGACAAACTTCTATTACAAAAAGGCTATCCGGAACTTTCGAAAGACGTATCAGATTTAATAGAACACCGCACGTTCTTAAACGTAAACCACGCTCTGAAAATAAACGCGTTTGATTCTACTCAAATCGTTAAGCTTATACACTGGCATAGGTGAAAACAAACTGTCTTTAAATGACCCAAAGCAGGGCAGGTTTGACAGGTTTCAACAAATGTTTGTCACTTCAGCACAGATACAGTTACTGGTATATCGGTTATCGTCTACATTTTGGGTCAAGGCGGAATAGAGACGGCATATAGCGATCATAGCATGTACATTGAAGATGTGTAGTTTTGCTTGATCAACAATTTCTCCTCCTCCTCCTCCTCCGCCTCCTCCTCCTCCTCCTCCTCCTCCTCCTCCTTCTTCTTCTTCTTCCTCTCTCTCTCTCTCTCTCTCTCTCTCACACACACACACACACAATAAAAAGCATTATTCTGTAAACAATAGTTTTCATGTAGCACTTAGTAGCCACAACATTGCTCACTGTCTCATCATGTCTCTGTTCCGCTGTTGTTCTTTGTCGCGTGACTTTCAATATGTTATGTGTTGTTTAACTATCAATCTTCTCTTTCTTTTCACTTTTCACTAATACCTAAAAGGTGTCGTGGTTATATCATTTGTTGTTCTTGAGCTGCTCGAACTGTCTGAATTAGTGATTTTCCTTTGTTGTTACATGTCTCTGTCACTGCATCTATCCATCTTCTTCTGGGTCTTCCTCTTGGTCTTTTCCATGCATTCTCGAGAAGAACGCCCTTGATGGTGATTGGTGAGAATTCATTCTGACCAGGTGGCCAAACCTAGCCCGTGCGCTGCCGGGCCCGAAAGGGAAGTAAAGAATAGCGGCGCTGTACCCTACCAGGCATGTTCGTAAGAGGCGAGAAAGGAGGGTTAGGCATGGGACTGGCTATCCCATACTGTAAAAAAATAAGCCGAAAAAACTTCACAAACATGAACAAGTCAAAGAAAGATAAAGTAAATCCGTCAACCAGGAAAGAGAAGGGCTCTCTGTCTAAGAGACGTATGACGCAATCCGGAGAAAGCCATAAGGAGTCCGGGTTGCCGACTCACCCTTTGTCTACCAGGAAATCATCCAGAATTGGCACCTGGAATGTTCGTACCCTTAACGAACAGGGAAAAGCGGCACAAGTGGCAGCAGAAATGAACAACTACAAGATAGATATTCTGGGAATGTGTGAAACAAGATGGCTGGGAGCGGAGAGAATAAAATTGAATACAGGGGAGATGATTTTATCATCAGGACACCAGGAACCAGGAGCACAACATAGCGAAGGGGTAGCTATAATGCTATCAAAGAATGCACAGAAGACACTAATAGAATGGGAGGCAGTGGGACCAAGACTGGTGAGAGCAACATTTAGAACAACCAAAAACAAAATAAAATTACACATTATACAATGCTATGCACCAACCAACGATAAAGATGACTCAGTTAAAGATGATTTTTATAAACAGCTACAATGCCAGATGGATGCAAGACGAGCCAAGGATATTATAATCTTGATGGGAGACCTAAATGCTAAGGTAGGATCAGACAACAGAGGCTTTGAAGAGATTATGGGAAAACATGGACTTGGAGATATAAACGAGAATGGAGAGATATTTGTGAATTTCTGCGCCCTTAATCAAATGAGCCTAGGAGGAACAATATTCCAACATAAAAGAATACACAAAGCTACATGGGTGTCACCAGATCATAGAACGGAAAATCAAATTGATCACATATGTATTAATAATAAGTTTAAGTCATCCTTACAGGATGTAAAAGTATATAGAGGGGCAGATATAGCTTCTGATCATCATCTTCTGTTAGCCAAACTTAAAATTAAATTAAAAAGGTATACTACAACGAATAAGGGCAGAACGTATTTCAATGTAGGGTTTCTTAAAGAACAAGGAATTAAAGATAAATTCGCAGTCACAATATCAAACAAATACCAAGTCCTCCAACAACTAGAAAATACAATAAATATAGAAGATCATTGGAATCAGGTAAAAAATATATGGAAAGAGACATGCGAAGAAACACTGGGGAAAAGAGAACGCCAGAATAAGGCATGGATGACAGCAGAGACCCTGGATAAAATTAAAGAAAGAAAGAACAAGAAAGCAGACATAAATAAAAGCAAAACAAGAAGTAATAAAGCCAAGACACAGGAAGCTTACACAGAGGTGAACAAAGAAGTGAGAAGATGCATTAAAAGGGATAAGAGGAAATATATAGATGAATTAGCTAAAGAGGCAGAAGAAGCAGCAAATAAAGGGAATATGAAAGAACTGTACAACAGCACAAAGAAATTAGGTGGAAAATACAAACAGATCAACGCCTTTATCAAAGATAAGAAAGGAAATCTGCTTAGTAATATAAAGGAACAAATGGAGAGATGGAAGGAGCACTTTGAAGAACTTTTGAACAGACCTGGCTCAAATAATCCTCCAGATATACTACCAGCAGAAGAAGAATTACACGTTAACTGCGGAAAACCAAGCAAAGAAGAAATAATGAAAGCCATCAAACTGTTAAAAGATGGTAAAGCCACAGGACCAGATGAAATTCCTTCGGAAGCCATCAAAGCAGATATTATCACCTCTACCAAGATGTTACATAATCTATTGGATAAAATTTGGGAGAGGGAAGAAATACCTAAAGACTGGAGAGAGGGTTATATGATCAAACTACCAAAGAAAGGAAGTTTACAGGAGTGCACAAATTATAGGGGAATTATGCTACTATCAGTGCCAGGAAAAATATTAGGCAGAATCATTCTGGAGAGACTAAAAGAGGCTATAGAGAAACACTTGAGAGATGAACAAGCAGGTTTTAGGAAGAACAGATCATGTGCTGATCAAATAACTACTCTACGTATAATAGTTGAACAAAGTTTAGAACTAAAATCCCCACTTTATATTGGATTCATAGATTACGAAAAGGCATTTGATAGTTTAGACAGAAGAATGCTTTGGAAGTTGCTGAGTCATTATGGAATCCCCATAAAGTTTATTAACCTGATAAAAACAATGTATGAAGGAACAAAATGTAGTGTGGTGCATGAAGGACAGCTTACAGAAGCATTTGAAATAAGAACAGGAGTAAGGCAAGGATGCCTTCTGTCTCCATTTCTCTTTCTACTGGCCATAGATTGGATTATGAAAATAACTCAAAACAACAGAAATGGGATCCAGTGGTCACTGACCAAACAACTTGATGATTTAGACTTTGCTGATGACATAGCTCTCCTATCACACAGCCACCAACAGATGCAAGATAAAATGAGTATATTAGATGAGAGATCACAACAGCTAGGACTAAAGATTAATAGAGATAAGACCAACATTATGAGAATTAATGCAGTTGGCAATAACCAAATAAAACTAGGAGAAATACCTCTACTAGACGTACAATCTTATATATATCTGGGCAGTAATATAGATAAAGAGGGAGGAACAGAAACGATACCAAAATAAGGATATCAAAAGCAAGAGGAGCTTTCATTGCACTGGGAAACATATGGAAATCCAAAGAAATTAGGCTAAATACAAAAATACAAATTTTCAACTCCAATGTTAAGTCGGTTCTATTATATGGCTGTGAAACATGGAGAATAACAAAATTGACAATCACGAAGGTACAGACTTTCATTAATGGATGCTTGCGCAGAATAAAGGGATGGAAATGGCAGGACAAAGTCACAAACGTGGAATTATGGAAATGTACCGGTCAAATACCAGTGGATAAAGAAATACAGCGAAGACGATGGCGATGGATAGGACACACACTACGGAAACCAACTGAGAGTATTACACAACAGGCCCTTTTTTGGAATCCCCAGGGGAAAAGACAAAGAGGAAGACCAAGGAATTCTTGGAGAAGACAGAATGAAGCAGAGATGAAGATGATGGGGAAGACATGGAATGATCTTAAAAGAATTGCAAAAAACAGAACGACTTGGAAAGTGTTTGTTGAAGACCTATGCTCCACTGGGAGCTAAAAGGTAGAAGAGGTGGCCAAACCATTTAAGTTGTTGTTGTTGTTCTATATATTCTTGACAGGGTTTTGCTCCTACCATTTTTCCTATGGTTTCATTTGGTATTCCATCTCTTCTTGTGTTGTTTGTTACTTTTCTCAAGCATCACATCTCATCTTAATTGTGATTTAGAAAGGGTTCATGTTTGACTTTCATAGCACAAAGTTGGTATGAAAATGCTAACTCTCAATATATTCTGTTTTTATGACTCTCAATATATTCTGTTGTGTGTGACTCTCAATATGTTTTGGTATTTGTGACTCTCAATATGTTTTGGTTTTTGTGACTCTCAGTATGTTTTATTATGTGTGACTCTCAATATGTTTTATTATGTGTGACTCTCAATATGTTTTGGTTTTTGTGACTCTCAATATGTTTTGGTTTTTGTGACTCTCAATATGTTTTATGTGTGACTCTCAATATGTTTTATTATGTGTGACTCTCAATATGTTTTGGTTTTTGTGACTCTCAATATGTTTTGGTTTTTGTGACTCTCAATATGTATTTATTATGTGTGAGTCTCAATATGTTTTATTATGTGTGACTCTCAATATGTTTTATTATGTGTGACTCTCAATATGTTTTATTATGTGTGACTCTCAATATGTTTTATTATGTGTGACTCTCAATATGTTTTATTATGTGTGACTCTCAATATGTCATATTTTAAATAGGTTCTGCTTCGTGCGGGTCTCAGTATTTCATATTTGATGACTCTCAATTTGTGTGACTCTTAGAATGTCCAGTTTGTGTGACTCTTAGAATGTCCAGTTTGTGTGACTCTTAGAATGTCCAGTTTGTGTGACTCTTAGAATGTCCAGTTTGTGTGACTCTTAGAATGTCCAGTTTGTGTGACTCTTAGAATATCCAGTTTGTGTGACTCTTAGAATGTCCAGTTTAGTGTGACTCTTAGAATGCCCAGTTTGTGTTACTCTTAAAATGTCCAGTTTGTGTGACTCTTAGAATGTCCAGTTTGTGTGACTCTTAGAATATCCAGTTTGTGTGACTCTTAGAATGTCCAGTTTAGTGTGACTCTTAGAATGCCCAGTTTGTGTTACTCTTAAAATGTCCAGTTTGTGTTACTCTTAGAATGTCCAGTTTGTGTGACTCTTAGAATATTCAGCTTGTGCAACTCTTAGAATGTCCAGTTTGTGTTACTCTTTCAATGTCCAGTTTGTGTGACTCTTATTATACTCAGCTTGTGCGACTCTTAGAATGCCCAGTTTGTGTGACTCTTAGAATGTCCAGTTTGTGTGACTCTTAGAATGTCCAGTTTGTGTGACTCTTAGAATGTTCAGTTTGTGTTACTCTTAGAATGTCCAGTTTGTGTTACTCTTATGTCCAGTTTGTTTTACTCTTAGAATTCCCAGTTTTGTATGACTCTTAGAGTGCCCAATTTGTGTTACTCTTAGAATGTCCAGTTTGTGTTACTCTTAGAATGTCCAGTTTGTTTTACTCTTAGAATGTCCAGTATGTGTTACTCTTAGAATGTTCAGTTTTGTGTGACTCTTAGAATATTTAGTGTGATTCCTAGAATATGCAGTTTTATGTCTATCAAAAGTGCGGTACAGTCAGGCGCTCATCAATTAAACAAATTCCTTTTTTGTCTGCTCTCTCCTTTCCATTAAGCCACTTCATCTCAACTCTTAAATAACCTGAGATGGGTATGGATTCGTTATGTTGTGGTTTACAGCAAGGTGTTGTGGCTTACATAAAGGTGGTGTAGCTTACAGCAAGGTGTTGTGGCTTACAGCAAGGTGTTGTGGCTTACATCAAGGTGGTGTAGCTTACAGCAAGGTGTTGTGGCTTACAGCAAAGTTTTTTGTCTTACATCAGCGTGGTGTGGCTTACAGCAAGGTGTTGTGGCTTACATCAAGGTGGTGTAGCTTATAGCAAGGTGTTGTAGCTTACAGCAAGATGTTGTGGCTTACAGAGAGGTGGTGTAGCTTATAGCAAGGTGTTGTGGCTTACATCAAGGTGGTGTAGCTTATAGCAAGGTGTTGTAGCTTACAGCAAGATGTTGTGGCTTACAGAGAGGTGGTGTGGCTTACAGCAAGGTGGTGTAGCTTACAGTAAGGTGGTATAGCTTACAGCAAGGTGGTGTGGCTTACAGTAAGGTGGTGTGACTTACATCAAGGTGGTGTGGCTTACAGCAAGGTGGTGTGGCTTACAGCAAGGTGGTGTGGCTTACAGCAAGGTGGTTGTTTTTTTTTTACATCAAGGTGATGTAGCTTAAAGCAAGGTGTTGTGGCTTACATCAAGGTGGTGTAGCTTACATCAAGGAGGAGTAGCTTACATCAAGGTGGTGTAGCTTACATCAAGGTGGTGTAGCTTAAAGCAAGGTGGTGTTGCATACAACAACGTGGTGTAGCTTACATCATGGTTAGTGTAGATTACATCAAGGTGGTGTAGCTTACAGCAAGGAGGTGTAGCTTAAATCACGGTGGTGTAGCTTAGATTAAGGTGGTGTAGCTTACAGCAAGGAGGTACAGCTTACATCAAGATGGTGTGGCTTACATCAAGGTGGTGTGGCTTACATCAAGGTGGTTTGGCTTACATCAAGGTTGTGTGTCTTACAACAAGATGTTGTGTCTTACATCAAGGTGTTGTGTCTTAAATCAAGGTGGTGTGGCTTACATCAAGGTGGTGTAGCTTACAGCAAAGTGGTGTAGCTTACAGCAAGGTGGTGTGGCTTACAGCAAGGTAGTGCAGCTTACATCAAGGTGGTGTGGCTTACATCAAGGTGGTGTGGCTTACATCAAGGTGTTGTGTCTTACATCAAGGTGTTGTGTCTTACATCAAGGTGGTGTGGTTTACATCAAGGTGGTGTGGCTTACATCAAGGTGTTGTGGCTTACATCACGGTTGTGTGTCTTACATCAAGGTGTTGTGTCTTACATAAAGGTGTTGTGTCTTACATCAAGGTGTTGTGTCTTACACCAAGGTGGTGTGGCTTACATTAAGGTGTTGTGTCTTACATCAAGGTGTCTTACATCAAGATGGTGTGGTTTACATCAAAGTGTTGTGATTTACATCAAGGTGGTGTGGTTTACATCAAGGTAGTGTGACTTACATCTAGGTGTTGTGTCTTACATCAAGGTGGTGTGGCTTATAACACAGTTTTTTGTCTTACATCAAGGTGTTGTGGTTTACATCAAGGTAGTGTGGCTTACATCTAGGTGTTGTGTCTTACATCAAGGTGGTGTGGCTTATAACACAGTTTTTTGTCTTACATCAAGGTGTTGTGGTTTACATCAAGGTAGTGTGGCTTACATCAAGGTGTTGTGGTTTACATCAAGGTCTTGCGGCTTACGTCAAAGTATTGTATTCATACTTTGTCCCAAAACCACATTCCGTAATCAATTCCGATTCATTTAATTGGTCAGTTTATTTTCAAAGGATGTGTAAAAGGATCTCGATCAGTTTTGGTTTGCGATTATGCGCAAACATTCCGCTCTGATTCACTGCCCTGGTTAAATTACAAGAATCGGCGATTTTTTTTTCGCACGAACAATGCTCTGGTAGTCGCACATCCCCTAAAAATTGGTACTAGAGATTTTTATGAGAAGTAAATGCGGCCTGACGTGATACCGACCAAATAAACAAAATCGAAGCAGTTGGGTGTTGAAAAAATATAGTCTCTAACATGATATAGTCCCCTATCAATATCATTCCCCTAACAAGGTGTGGGAGGTACCGTTACTTTACTATTTGGAAATCTTGGAACCCATTACAAATGAGAGGAGCCGCGATAGCTCAGTGGTTAGTGAACTGGACTACAAAGGACAAGAGGTAGGGTTTGATTCCTACCGACGGCTTCCGGCTCACCCAGCTTTTAATGGGTACCAGATTTTTTTCTGGGAAAGTAAAGCGGCACGGGCGTAATACTGACCACATTACCCCAAAAATCATGTGCTGAAGGTCTGTAAAATTGATGGTCACTAACACCATATTCCCTATACGCCACTTGGCGTGACGGGGGTACTTTATTACTTTTTATTACAAATGAGACATGCAAAGAATATGGACTGAAAATAAATATTAAAAAGACTAAAACTATGATATTTGCAGAGAAAAGACACAAAACATACAAGGAGATATTGAAGTAGATGGAAAGAGCCTAGAAATAGTTCAAGAATTTAGCTGTCTTGGACATACTATAACAAATTATAGAAAATGTAAGACATAAATAAACAAAAGAATAGGAATGGCAAAAGGTAATTTTAGCAACATGAAAAATATACTTAATCAAAGCAAATAACATCAAAACTAAAACTACGAATAGAAAAATGCTATATTATCTCAACGTTCATGTATGGGTGCACAAACATTGACATTAAATAAGAAAATAGAGCTGAAAAATGAAGCCTTTGAAATGTGGATGTAGATGATGGAATGGAGGAGAATTGGATGGAAGGAAAAGAAGACAAACAAGGAAGTTCTGAATCAGTTGAAAATGAAAAAAAAAACTACTTAACAGAATTCGAAAAATACAATAAAATTTTTTTGGATACGTGATGAGACATATTACCCTTCTTAAAGTCATCTTGGAAGAGTAGGTATAAGGTAGACGAGGCAAAGGCAGACCAAGACTAGAGTTGACTGTTAACATTAAAACGTGGACAGTTGAACCTATGACGATTATGCATCACCAAGACAAGAGACACATTGAAATGACGCTCCATGGTAGCCAACCTTCTATGTGGAGACGACATCGACGAATGAATTACAACTCTCTATCTATGATATACACCCCCCCCCCCTCTTTTATACTTGCTATAAAGAGTTGAGCTAACATGACTTTATCACAGCATTTTTTCTACAATAAAACTATGACAATCACAGCCGAGTTACCGCCCATGACAGTCCTTTAGAGTGCTATGAAACGTGGCGAACATAATGTGTATTATGATGGTTTTACATGAGGCAACTAACACCATGTGGTTCTCACAAGAGTGGTCGCACAAATGGAGATAAACACCATGTGGTTCTCACAAGAGTGGTTGCACAAATGGAGATAAACACCATGTGGTTCTCACAAGAGTGGTTGCACAAATGGAGATAAACACCATGTGGTTCTCACAAGAGTGGTTGCACAAATGGAGATAAACACCATGTGGTTCTCACAAGAGTGGTCGCATAAATGGAGATAAACACCATGTGGTTCTCACAATGTTACAGTGTTTCTTATTGTTGTTGTCGTTGGTTGTGAATCGGACAGGCTTCTGATGTTTCGTTATCTTGTTGTTTCATAAATTCTATCTATAGTGACACACACAACTCAAATCATAGTTTTCGAACAAGATAAACAAAGTCTTTATTGGTGATTTCTAACTGTTTTACAATAGTTTGGCAATGTCCCTGATTCACTCAACATGTTTCATATATTCACTTATAAAAACTGTGTTACTGGACATAGCCGACAGGCGATAATTATTTGTCAGTAACTTAGTGATCGTATAATTTTCTTTGTAACATATGCGTAATTCTATCTGGTGATTCTGAGGAACTTGCTAGTATCCTGACTTGAGCTCTAGTTACACAGTTGGACTTCTTTCAACTATTATACTTAAGAGTCCAAAACGTATAACAAAATCCTCTAACGAACTATATCATTTTTCTAAGTCCTAACTCTATCTTCTGCCTTGAAGCAGGTATCTGTTTGTTTCTAAGTTCTCTCTAGCTTAAGTTGAGTCTAAGTCTCAGTGTCTATCTCTCGTCTCTCTGAATGTTTTTAATCTGAAATGTCCCTCTCAAGTCAAGTCATGGCTTTTTAATGTCCGTCTAACCACCCCCACCTGTCCAAAAGCATCATGGGATTCTATCTATACATGTCTTATCATTCCTCTGTCTACCATCAGTATTTTGTTAGCTCCTCCTTTTTAATTATGTCCATGGTCTAATTGCTTGAAGTCCCGTCGAAACCTGTCAATCTTCCAAAGTCTCTCCCCTCACCTCAAAGCTTACAGCGATTCTTTGATCCCCTAGTCAGAGAGACTCAAAGCGTTTTCCACCGCTGGTCATAAAGAGGTCTCGGCGTTGGTGACTTCTTTGATTATTATTGACGCCTTTATGCAACTCAACTTCGAATGTTTTTATTGTTTATCCGTGAGATCTACCTTATATCAGCAAGTGTCAGACATTCGTTTGTACGGGGTTTTATCACTCCTTCGTTGCGTTATGTAACTTCTTTTGGTCCGGGGCGACATCTGTTTGGATTCCCCTGCTCAGTTTAGACACCTGTCGTCTCTTGTGGATGGTTTAATTGTTTGTTACGTCTTCGGCACCTGGCTTTGTTGACCCGACTTATGCTTGTTAATTTCTTTAAGTCTCCTTTTCATTCTATGTCGACCTCGGCTTATCCTTCCTCTCATTTTCGTTCTTGCATTCCTTTATTCTTTCTCTGACGTTCGTTCTATTCTTCCATTATCGTCCGTGACTGAGTCACACTATAACAACAAGAGTGGTCGCATAAATGGAGATAAACACCATGTAGATAACATATACAATATTAAATACTATAGGGGCTGTAAAACTGCAGAAAATAAACTAAAATAAGCATAAATGGTATCAAGCAGCTAAAGAATTATAAACTATCTTTCTTTACGACACATAGTACCATTGCTGGTGTATGTCGGGGGGCAACGATAGAACCCGAGGGATAAAGGCCGCTTGGTCAAGCAATCGCCACGACGTGTGAGACTCCGGATTGTATTTCACCCCCGATAGGAAAAATCCTTTCTGTCTACCGCGGGCTTCGAACACCGTGCGCCGGCTTTTCAGCTAGCGGAACAGTGGTTTTAGCCGCACGGCCACGCGCACCTAAAGAATTATAAGAAGCAGAATTTGGAAAATAACCCAGAACAACAGAAATGGAATCCAGTGGCCACTGACGAAGCTACTTAATGATTTAGACATTCCTGGTGATATAGCTCTCCTATCACACAACCACTAACAGATGCAGGATAAAATGAGCATACTTGATGAGAGATCACAACAGCTGGGACTGAAGATAGAGATAATACCAAAATTTTGAGAATTAATGCAGTTGGCAATAACCAAATAATAATAGGAGAAATACCTCTACCAGACGTACAATCTTACATATATCTGGGCCTTACAGAAGACGGAGTTTTTGCTTCTGATGATTAGATTGCCTCCTACTGCGAAGCTCTGTACAGAGAGTTTGCTACTACTGAATCAGATATACATCAGCTTTATCATTTTTAGATGTTTATTTATGGTACAAAGAGAGGCGATAAATGTCGACAGGGTTCAGTAATCCATAACTGACGGATACAATCAGTGTAAGCGGACCAGAACAGATCAAAGGCCAAACCGGCACATTGTTCATTGCTGTGGTCTCAGAAACAGATTATTCGATCTGGCTAAGTGGAGGGAGAACAAAGATTAACGGAGGGGTGGGGAGGGAGAGAGAGAGAGAGAGAGAGAGAGAGAGAGAGAGAGAGAGAGAGAGAGAATAATATAAAATAACTCGTGAAGAAGTGGATTAAGACTAAATGACGTTAAAATCGCTGCATTAAGAAGTAACAAAAAGTAAAGAGCCTGGTCACTCCACATATCGTATAGGGATTATGGTGTTAGTGTTCATATATTTTTTTTAAAATAGACTGCCAGCACATTCTTCTTCTATACTTCCTCCATTGCCGTTGGCGTCGAGGGGAGATACAATCTGCGATTCTTTGCTCTTCTGTTGGCCTCTTCTGGTGTTATCCCTCCTAATGACTCTAGTATTCCCTTTATCCATCTCTTTCTCGGTCTTCCTCTTAATCTGGCATTTTCGTAGCGTTTGTTTATGGCTCTTTGAGTCATTGTTAGTTCTTTTTGTCTTGTTATATGGCCGAACCAATTTATCTGTTGTTTCTTTATGTATTCGATGGCTGGTTAAATTTCGAGTTTCTTCCTCAGGTCGGTGTTTCTTACTCTGTCCCTTAAGCTGTTTCCTGTCATTCTTCTGACACATTTCATTTCGATGGTCGTTATCTTTCTTATTGTTCTAGAGTCCAGCGTCCAATTCTGGCACTGATAGCACAGAGTTGGTAGAAAAATTGATTTGTATATTGCCCTTTTTGCTTCCGTAGTTATTGCTTTGTTTTTCAATAGTGTTGATACTTGGCCTATAACTTGGCTTGCTTTGTTACACCTTATAACTATCTCTGTCTCTTGGTTATTGTCTTGTGTTAACGTGCCACCAAGATATTTAAAATTGTCTACTTGCTTCAGAGTCGTATTATCTATTATGATGTTTAGTTTTTCTTTCTTTCTCGCTATTGCCATTACTTCGGTTTTGTTTATGTTTATCTTCATGTTGTATTGTTTACAAGTGTTGTTTAGCCTGTTGATATGTTCTTGCAGGTCCTCAGTTGTTTCATGTATCAGAACTTGGTCGTCTGCAAATAGTATTTAATTTATTTCTTCCTCTCTTCTGTTGTTTTCTGGTACGTATATTTCGTTCTCTTTTGTGTTATCGCTTATTATCATCCTTGTTGGTATACTTCCTTTGATTGGGCATGCTAATTTGCATATATTGTCCATATATGTGATAAAATGTAAAGGGGAAAGCACGCAGCCTTGTCTTACTCCGGAGTTAATAGTGAAATGTTCAGAGTAGCCTGCTGAAGATCTTACTGTAGTGCGATTACTTTCATAGAGGCTCTTGCATATCTCTACTAGGTGGTGACTCACTCCGTACAAGGGCAATACGGACCACAGCTGTTCCTTGTCCACCCTATCGAACGCCTTTTCTTGGTCAATAAAAGCTGTATATAGTGAATTATTATGCTCTATAGTTTTCTCCGCTAGTTGTTTTATGCATCTGTGCAACCTCTGTTCCCACTGAAGTCCATCTGAGCATCGCTTAGTTGTGGGTCTATAATTGGTCTCAATCTTTTTTCAACTATCTTGGCATATAACTTCCCTGTGTGGCTTAATAGCGATATTCCTCTATATTGGTTGCAGACTCTTCTGCTGCCCTTCTTTTTTCATATTGGTAATATAATGGACTGTTTCCAATCGTCTGGGACTTGCTGTTGTATCCATGCAGCGTTGAATATTCTGTGTAGCCATTTACATCCTGCCTCTCCCGCTGCTGCTAGCATTTCTACTGGTATGTTATCGATTCCGGGAGCTTTGTTTCTTGGTGCGAGTCGCAATGTTTCTTCTATTTCTTCAATTAGTATATTTGGTTCTTTATCGCCAACTATTAGTTACTTTTTGTGTGTTTTTGGACTCGTTGTGTCTACATTCAAAAGCTCTTCGAAATATTCTTTCCATCTCGTTAAGATTTGCGATTTGTTTGTTATTGCTTGGCCTCGTTTATCATTGATGATTTCAGTTGGGTCATAATTGTCTTTCTTTTGTCTTATGGCTTTAATTGTTCTATAGAAGTCTCTGGATGCTGATTTGTGATTGTTACTAATCGTTTCTCCAAATTTTACCCATGCTTTATGTTTTTCTGCCAGCACATTCTATCTATCTTTCGTTCGCCCGAAGCATTATCTATATCATGGATGACAGAATCAAGATCTAGAGAGCACGAGCATACATGAAGATTAGTACAGATACAGAACATCCATTGCACCACGTGCTCAACACAGTGAAAGGTACCAGGCTAAAAAGAGGCAAATCATGGGTGGGCCGAGCAGAAGATGTCATCAAACAGGTCTGTGGTCTTACCAATATCAACGTTGGTGAGGAGTGGATACCGGTGCCTACGTCATTCAAGGGGACTTTCTCGTGTATTGTCACACTCGACAGGAAAAGTGGGGAACAGAACTCGGTTGTGGTTAATGCCGAGCGAGGTCAACGGTCTCATCTTCGATAACACCGATGAGAAAGATGCAGTCATCTATACAGACGGATCTGTAAGACGACAGCAAAGAAGTGCATGGGCATTTACAGCACGCTCGGCAGGCAGAATAGTCAAGGAAGACAGTGGTGCATACGTCATGATCACGAGTAGCATGACAATGGAGGTGATGGCAGTGACCAAGGCATTCAAATGGTTAGAGAAGACTACACCCACGCATGTATACTGAGTGATTCGATGAGCAAGATTAAAAAAGTGGAGGCGGGCTCTGTACGCATGCAGTGGGTAGAGTCGTTGCAGAAATCCAAAGTACATTAGGTCACCTTTGTCTATGTCCCTGGACATGCGGGAGTACGGGGAAATGAAAGAGCGGACAGGTTGGCTAGCTGCGTTGTCGTTGAGGACGGGCAACCAATGGATTGGGGGGGGGAGGGAGGGAGGGGGAGACATCATCAATGCCCTCCGAGATGTGGGAAGAGCACAGGACTTCGACATACACAGATCCACGTCACTTCTTCGGATGATGGAAATTGGATTTAAGTTGGGCACAGCCAGAAATGAGAAACTTAGTGGCCGTGTAAGAAGACTTATCAACCAACATAGAACTGGAGTCGTCAGTCGCTGGACACTGAGGGAATTGCTGAGGAGGGGATCTGAGCACCTAAGGACATGTTCGGAGTGCAATGATGATGACTCACAAATAACTCAAATGTCTATATCAGCAATGTCGTTTCCTGTATAAATTTTACTGTCTTTTGCAACTCTTGCAGTGGCTCTCATATAGTTTTGTCTGTAGTGTTGTATATATGGGCCAATGGATTTTCCTCAGTCTACTATATTCAGTGCAATCTTGAAGTATGTGTTCAGCAGTCTGGGGCGCCTGTACACATGTACAAGTAGTTGATGTGCCGATCTTGAATTTTGTGTACATGTGACTATGGAGTCGATTGTGTCCTGTTCTGAGGCGTATAATGATAACTTGTTCATATCTATTCATACTATGAAAGGCATCCTGATTTGGGGCTTGTGGTCCTCTGATTGATTTGATTATCTGTTTCTTATGATGGTATGTAACCGGTCTATCTAGTTGTGTGTCTGTTGAACCTTCCTTTGCCAACTGATCTGCTTTCTCATTTCATGGTATTCCACAGTGAGATGGGATCCACTGCAGGGCAACCCTGTGGTGCTTGCAGAGTTCAGTCAACAATAAGGTCTGCAGATGTGGTAATTTTCTGGATTGTAGTGCCTGGAGTACTGATCTTGCATCTGTCAAAAACACTACAGGCTGTGGCCTAAGTTCAGCAGTTTTTCTATTGCCAACTTTATTGCTTGTATTTCTGCATCATAATTGTGACAATATTTCCCTTTTGCTATTTTATTCATATCCCTAGTGTTATTTGGGTATTCTATATATGCACCTGCTCTCCCATTCTTTACTACATTCTGTGCGGATCCATCTGTGTACACACGAATCCATAGGTCTTGTGGGTATTCTTCATCCAGGAAACTGAGAGTTGTTTTTCGCTGTAGACTATTTTGTTCTTCTTTATCAACTATTCCTTTCACTTCTGTCCGTATTTGTATTGATAATCCTGATTCCCCTGTCCAGGGAGTCTGTTCTGGTATGGGCAATAGGGGGTTAACAACTATTGGCATGTCTGGTGTTTGTCTACTAATATGCTTGGCTTGGTGGATAAAACTGCTTCTCTCAAGTCGTCCCAATGCAAGATTTTGGAATCGGTCCTTCATTTGATGTCTCGGCATGCATGCAAATTTTTCTGCTTATATCAGCACCTTTGTGTCTCTCCGTTCTCTCAGTGCTGGTATCCTCTACAATATCTCCATCTCCAATATTGATGTTGATTTCATTGCTCCTGTGATGACCCTAAGTGCCTGGTTTTGTACTTTATCCAGTTCTTGCAGTGTGGTGTTTGATGCTGAGCACCATGCGGATGATCCATATTCTAAATTTGGGCGTATACTCTGTTGGTAAACTTTACTGAGTATTTTCCCACTCGCACCCCATGTGGTTCCACACAACTTTCTTAGAATAGCCAATTTCCTCCTTGCTTTTTGGGTTGCCTTATTTATCTGCTGTTTCCAAGATAGTTTGTTATCAAATGTAACTCCGAGATATGTAGCTTGTATGTTTTCTTTCACAGGTTCATTGTTTATGTAGATGGCTCCTGCTTTTTGTTCTGGGGAGAGAGTGAAAAGTGTAGTACTGCATTTGTCTGTATTGATGCTGATACACCATCTATTCGTCCATGAATTCAGTGCATTCATAGCTCTTTGTAGCAATTTGGAGGCCACTGTTGCATACTCCTCTGTGCACCACATTACCAAGTCATCTGCATACATTGCCACTTTGATGCCATGTGGTAGTTCAGTAACTAGGTCATTGATGTAGATCAGAAAAAGTGTCGGAGATAGTACCTCTCCCTGTGGAACGCCCTGGCGCAGTAAGACCTTCTTACTCTTAAGACCATCCAGTTGACTCTGGCTCTCCTGTTATGCAGGTATGCTTTGACCCATTTGTACATCCTGCCATTTACTCCATAATTTCTCAGTTTCTTCAAAAGCCCTTCCTTCCATACCTTATCAAATGCTTTCTTTAGGTCTATCCATGCTGCTAGTACCAGTTTCTTTTCTTGAAACGCATCCTCAATTTCCTGGGAAAGATAGGTTGCCTGATCTTCGGTAGAGTAACACTGTCTAAAGCCTGCTTGTTGTGGGACAATGATATTTTCACTTTCCAGGTACCACTGCAGTCTGAGATTGATTATGCGTTCCATTGTTTTACACAAAAAGCTTGTAAGGCTGATTGGTCTATAGCTGGATGTCGTTTAACCATCTTTTCCTGGCTTTAGTAATGGTATCATAATTGCTTCTCTCCAAGCCTGTGGCACTCTACCTGTGATCCAGCAAATGTTGTAGATCTGCAGTAGTTTTGCTTTAGCTACAATTCCTAAGTTTTAATCATTTAATTTGACACTCCATCACTGCCCGGTGACTTTTTCATTTTTAATTTGGATATTGCCAGCTCTAGCTCTCTTTGTGTAATGGGTATTTCCATGACTTCATGTGTGGTCTCTTCTTGTCTTGCATTTTGTTGTTTTAAACGGGTCTCTTGTCGTTTCTCTAGGCTAATTTCAATATTATTGTCATTTGCAAAGGAGTCTGCAAAGCAATTTGCTGCATGTTTACCTGTTAGAATGTTTCCATCCTTCTTCAGTGTAATTTTGGTGTTCCTTTCTGTACCCTCATCATTCAGCTGTTTTACAAGCTTCCACACTTTTCTTGTGTCTCGTTCAAGATTCAAGGACTCTGTTTTCTCTTTCCAGCTTCTCCGTCTGGCTTGTAGTTTAGCCCATTGAAATTTGGCTTTATCATGCTGATAGTTATTGTGGTGTTCCTGGCAAGGGTTATTTTCTGCTTGCTTTCGAGATGTTTCCATGTCGTTGTGCAGTTGCTCTAGTTCACTACTCCATTATGATTTGTACTGTTTCCGTGCCCCTCTAGGTATTATTTCACTGGCAGCTTGTATTATTATTCTACTGAATTCATCAACTATTTTGTTGATTTTGTAGTCTCTGTCTGTATTTATATCTTTAGTCAGTACACTGGTGTAGTGTTGATACATTTTCCAGTCTGCCTTTTTGTAATTCCATCTGGAGAGAGTGCTGCTCTCCCTGACGACCTCATTTTGCACAACTAAAAAGACTGGTCGGTGGTTGCTGCCTCCAAGTTGTTTCCCAACAATACGTGTGGTATTCCAATCCAGGTCTGGTGAATGGAAAGCAAGGTCTGGTGTAGATGTGGTATGCCATGATCTGGAGTAGAATGTTGGTGGATCTGTTGTCTGGTTTAATAGTATAAGCGCATTATCATCCTGCCAATTTTCAAGTTCTTCACCTCTCTTGTCCATATGTTCATAGCCCTAGCTCTGTGAATGGCTGTTAAAGTCTCCACATACAATTATTCTTTCTTTTAATGTAATTGTGTCCAGTGCTAGTGGGCGGTCACTCGGACAGTAGTAGTTAAGTAGATGGAAGTCTGTATTTCCTGTCCTGAGGTGCAGTATTTGATATTCCGCCCCATCCATATACACTTCAATCTGACATGCATTAATGTTGTTCCTTACAAGTGTCAGTATTCCGCCCTTTTGTCTGTTTTTTTTCTGTCAGATCGGTTACACTGGTATCCCCTAATCTTCAAGGCTATGTCGTTGTTTAGATGGGTTTCCTGCAAACAGCATATGCTTATTTGTTCTTCATGCAGGATATTTTCTAATTCTATCTTTTTACTGTACCCATCTCTGTTGCTGTTGATGCCTTCAGCATTCCAGTGCATTATTTTGAGTGGTCTTATTTTGGATTGGCCAGTAGCTCTATTCTCTCGCCCCCTGACTCCACAGAGCGGTTGAGAAGGACATCCAGCAATAGAGGTTGGGCCTCTTCGAGGCTGAGGGACCGGCGCTGCACCTGCCTGAGTGTCCATCACAGGGCGAGTGCCATATCGATTTGCGGTTATAGACATACTTCCCACTGGCGTGAGTGCGTGGCATCCTGATTGTTGTAGTGCGCCTTTTGGCTGGTTGCCTCCGACTTCAGCACTTAAACTTGCTAGAGCAGACTGTGGTCTTGCTCGGTTGTAGGAATTCCTGCCCAGTCTTGGTTTTCAATCCCTGGTGACTGGTAAGCCCCATCCCCACGACAAGTAGTTGGCCTTGGTGATGTGCCAGCACATTATTATTATTAATATTTTTTTTGCGAATAATATGGTCGGTATTACGTCCGTGCTGTTTTACCTTCCAGCGGAAAAAAAAAATCCAGTCCCAATTTAATCATCGATCGGGATCGAAAGTGAACTCATGTTTTCAGTAGTCCGGTGAACTCATGTTTTCAGTAGTCCGGTGAACTCATGTTTTCACTAGTCCGGTGAACTCATGTTTTCACTAGTCCGGTGAACTCATGTTTTCAGTAGTCCGGTGAACTCATGTTTTCACTAGTCCGGTGAACCCATGTTTTCAGTAGTCCGGTGAACCCATGTTTTCACTAGTCCGGTGAACCCATGTTTTCACTAGTCCGGTGAACTCATGTTTTCACTAGTCCGGTGAACTCATGTTTTCACTAGTCCGGTGAACTAGTGTTTTCAGTAGTCCGGTGAACTCATGTTTTCACTAGTCCGGTGAACTAGTGTTTTCAGTAGTCCGGTGAACTCATGTTTTCACTAGTCCGGTGAACCCATGTTTTCACTAGTCCGGTGTACTCATGTTTTCACTAGTCCGGTGAACTCATGTTTTCACTAGTCCGGTGAACCCATGTTTTCACTAGTCCGGTGTACTCACTACTGAGCTATCGACACTCCATTGCTGTGACATAATGTCAAATGTCCACTTTACATAATTTTTCCTTTTCTCTGTCACTGCTGCTTTAAGCGTCGAGAAAAAAATGGAGTGTTGGTATCAATGATTTGTTGACCATCTCCTGCATAACGCTGGTTGTAATTTTCCATATTTTACAACCTATCTACATTTCTCCTCACTTCTCGTTGCAAGTGTTAGCTGGTTCACTAAATCTGATCACTGCAGCTAAATTAATCCAGTTTATCCAACCGCATGCGTTGCAAGAGGCCACAATGGGCTGTTCCATTTTGCGTACACACATTTTCGTTACAATGCAGGTTATCTATAATCGGTCAATTATGCGTAGAATATTTTGGTCTCAAAACCACAACTGTTTCATCAGCCGATCGTTGTTTATCCAAAGTTTTAGTACTTTAACATCAAAATTAATTTAATTTATTTTTTGTAGTGGCTGTTACTGACGTCATTATGCTATTATTAGAGCAAAACAAAGTGTTTGTGCATGTTTCTTAATTCATTGCATTTATATTGATAGCTGAAGGACTGAGTGGGTTTTTTCCCGATAGCACCACAGACATGCCACGTCATCATCTATGTTAGCTATATACAGCTGACGTCATTTTACCCACAACCACCCCTTCTCGCATGCTGAAAACGTCACAACCTTTAGGGGGCAGGCATTCCACATAGGTAGAAATGATTTCTTCCTTCCCTTGATTATAAATACTTCAATACAAGCCTTAAAGTCACAGGAAGTAGTAAAAAAAAAGTAGTAAAGTATCTCCGTCACACCAAGTGGAATATAGGGAATATGGTGTTAGTGACCATACATCTTACAGGCCTTCGGCACATGATTTTTGGGGTAATGTGGTCGGTATTACGCCCGTGCCGCTTTACTTTCCCAGAAAAAGATCCGGTACCCATTTAAGGCTGGGTGAACCCGGAAGCCGTCGTTTGGGATCGAACCCTACACCTTGTCCTTTGTAGTCCAGTTCACTAACCACTGAGCTATCGCGGCTCCCTCACAGGAAGGAACACGCGTTTAAAAGTGAACATAACGCCATTTAAGTAGATGAGTTTATCTATTTCTCAATGTAACAACTCACAATGTGCCGTAAGCTGTGACATTATGGTTCAAGAAAGTGGAAGCAACTTTGTGGGCTTTTACTGATATATATGTATTGAACATACGCGCACATAAGAGACTAAGTTTACAACACTCAGACAAATTTACAATCAAACAACAGTTATAAAAGATTGTTTGTGTGTCTTGCCCACTTCTGTAAACATACCATTGTCCCATATTTGTTTGTTTGTCTCACGCCTCGGCAGTTATTGTTCGTGTTAAATATTCATTGCTTTCTTAGTATTGTTTAATTGACTTGGACACGTAGGGTTTCATAACAATGAAAGAACTGATGTGATAACTATAGAAAGAAGCAATAGTTTTGGTGGCCGTGTAAGAAGACTTATCAACCAACATAGAACTGGAGTCGTCAGTCGCTGGACACTGTGGGAATTGCTGAGGAGGGGATCTGAGCACCTATGGACATGTTCGGAGTGCAATGATGATGACCAGCAAATAACTCAATAACTCAAGAAGCAATAGTTATAGTGTTAGTTGAAACTGAACTATATAATGAGACACTTGTAATCAGTATTATATTCTTAACAAATGAGACACCTATGGTCAGAGTATTTCCAAGAAATGAGATATGTGTAGTCACAGTATTATATTCTTAACAAATGAGACAGATATGGTCAGGGTATTTCCAACAAATGCGATATGTGTAGTCACGGTATCATATTCCAACAAATGAGACAGATATGGTCAGGGTATTTCCAACAAATGAGATATGTTTAGTCACGGTATCATATTCCAACAATTGATACACATATGGTCAGGGTATTTCCAACAAATGAGATATGTTTAGTCACGGTATCATATTCCAACAAATGAGATATGTGTAGTCACAGTATTATATTCTTAACAAATGAGACACATATGGTCAGGGTATTTCCAAGAAATGAGATATGTGTAGTCACAGTATTATATTCTTAACAAATGAGACACATATGGTCAGGGTATTTCCAACAAATGAGATATGTTTAGTCACGGTATCATATTCCAACAAATGAGATATGTTTAGTCACGTTATCATATTCCAACAAATGAGATATGTGTAGTCACGATATCATATTCCAACAAATGAGATATGTTTAGTCACGGTATCATATTCCAACAAATGAGATATGTGTAGTCACGGTATCATATTCCAACAAATGAGATATGTGTAGTCACGGTATCATATTCCAACAAATGAGATATGTTTAGTCACGGTATCATATTCCAACAAATGAGATATGTTTAGTCACGGTATCATATTCCAACAAATGAGATATGTTTAGTCACGGTATCATATTCCAACAATTGAGATATGTGTAGTCACGGTATTATATTCCAAAAATGTGATAACCTATAGTCAGGGTGTTTTATTTCAAACAAATGAGACACTTTTTTTTCAGGGTATTGTATTTTCAACGAGTGAGGTACTTTTTTGTGTGGCCAGGGTATTATTCGTCGTCAAAAGACACCATTTATGTCACCTTACATAAATGGAAGATATAACAGAGCAAGAAGATATATTGAATATCAAACATGATTCTACGAGCAAAGCAGAAATCAAATATTTCGAAAGAAATAAAGCAGCCGAACCAGATGTCATCACGGCAGAGGTACTAATGATAAACACAGTAAAAACAACAGAGACACTCTCTGTATCGTTTACCACGGTTTGGGGAGAATGAAACTTACAAGATGACTGGAATAAAGCACATCTTATCATACGTCATAAGAAAGAAGATCCATCAGGATGTAACAACTATAGGGGCCCCTCGCTGCTTTAAGTGCATTGCACGATCAACAGAATTATGATAAGTAGGGTAAAAACAAGAGTAAGTAAAAAAAAAAAAGTAAAGTACCCCCGTCACGCCAAGTGGCGTATAGGGAAATATGGTGTTAGTGACCCTATATTTTACAGACCTTCAGCACATGATTTTTGGGGTAATGTGGTCGGTATTACGCCCGTGCTGCTTTACTTTCCCAGAAAAAAAATCCGGTACCCATTTAAGGCTGGGTGAACCCGGAAGCCGTCGGTTGGGATCGAACTTGTCCTTTGTAGTCCAGTTGACTAACCACTGAGCTATCGCGGCTCAAAATAAGAGTAGTTTAAAAAAAAAAAAAGACAGGTTAGACTAGTTAGATCATGTACAGAGACCATATCCCCACACCGTAAATCATTAATTATAGCAATGACTAGAGTGAAGTAAAACATTTCTGAAAACGTCTGCAGATTACGAGAAAGCGTTTGTGGTGTCGATCATTATCATTGTCAGGTCGCATGTTACGGTAAAGGTAAGGTCAAGTACGAGACTTGAATCGGCGTCTTAACGCGCGAGTTTACACCTTTATGTGTTCGGCCACCTATCCAGAAGCGTTCTCAGACTTGCTGGTTGCATGTCCTTTACAGAACGTTGCATTCAACAAAGCCCGTCCGAAAGAATCTCTGTCTCTAGCCAGCTCTCACACTCCATCTGTTGTCATGTTCAAGGTCTCTTTGATGACAGTGAAGCCATCTTATTCTTGGTCTGCCCATGATGCGTCGCCCAGGAACTATTTTTTTTTCGAGCCGGCTTTTTCTTTTGACGTGGATATAATATTTTAATTCCATCCGTAGAATAGAGTTAATTCTTTGCAAATCTGTTATGTTTCGTTGATCTTTTCCTTTATCCAAGGATAGTGTAGATAGGCCATGCAAATTGCTACAGTATTTCCTGTGGAATTCAAGCAAAAATCAGTAGCATCTTCTGTCTCCCTGCCTTCGACAAGTTCTTGGTCATGCTATGTCTTTTCCTCTGGTCATGCTATGTCTTTTCCCCGTAGTCATGCTATGTCTTTTCCCCTGGTCATGCTATGTCTTTTCCCTTGGTTATGCTATGTCTTTTCCCCGTGGTCATGCTGTCTTTTCCCCTGGTCATGCTATGTCTTTTCCCCTTGTCATGCTATGTCTTTTCCTTTGGTCATGCGATGTCTTTTCCCCGTAGTCATGCTATGTCTTTTCCCCTGGTCATGCTATATCTTTTCCCTTGGTCATGCTATGTCTTTTCCCCTGGTCATGCGATGTATTTTCCCGTGGTCAGGATATGTCTTTTCCCTTGGTCATGCTATGTTTTTTCCCCTGGTCATGCTATATTTTTTCCCCTGGTCATGCTATGTCTTTTCCCCTGGTCATGCTATGTCTTTTCCCCTGGTCACGCTATATTTTTTTCCCCTGGTCATGCTATGTCTTTTCCCCTGGTCACGCTATATTTTTTCCCCTGGTCATGCTATGTCTTTTCCCCTGGTCATGCTATGTCTTTTCCCCTGGTCACGCTATATTTTTTCCCCTGGTCATGCTATGTCTTTTCCCCTGGTCACGCTATATTTTTTCCCCTGGTCATGCTATGTCTTTTCCCCTGGTCACGCTATATTTTTTCCCCTGGTCATGCTATGTCTTTTCCCCTAGTCATGCTATGTCTTTTCCACTGGTCATGCTATGTCTTTTCCCCTGGTCATGCTATGCCTTTTCCCCTGGTCACGCTATATTTTTTCCCCTGGTCACGCTATATTTTTTCCCCTGGTCATGCTATGTCTTTTCCCCTAGTCATGCTATGTCTTTTCCACTGGTCATGCTATGTCTTTTCCCTGGTCATGCTATGCCTTTTCCCCTGGTCACGCTATATTTTTTCCCCTGGTCATGCTATGTCTTTTCACTTGGTCATGCTATGTTTTTTCCCCTGCCGCCAGGAAGAAGCTCCTCTCCAAGTTTTCACATTGTCCCCACAATTATTGTTGCTTGTCCATGTTGTTAGGCCAGATTTTACGTCATCGTTCAGAATAGTTCTTGTGTCACAGAAGATGATGTTTTGGATTTTTGGCCCATTCGTCAGTGTGAGTTATTCCAAAGCGGTAAAGCTTGTTCCGCAGTGGCTTGGGATGGGAAATAATGGTTTTGTCGAGCCTCGACAGCAGATGTATTGGAAGCTGCATGTCATTTATTTGCAACTTTTGTTTCTAGTTTGTTCTGCTTTTGTTATCAGCTTCTTAAAGGTTGTGTATGAGGAAACAACATATAGAATATCGCTCAATGGGACATTGACGGAATGTTCTAAAGTAGAGATAGCAACTTTTGTTGTTTTCATTCTTGTTTCTTTTGGTGACAGGTTGGATTATGAAGACCACGATAAACGGCACATCAAATAGAATTCAGTGGATACTATGAAACCAACGGGATTACCTGGATTTCGCAGAAGAAATTGCACTCCTCACACAAAGCCATAACCTAATTATAGGCAAGCTAGAGTACTAAAGAATTAATCCTGACAAAGTGGGACTACAGATTAATAAAACAGACATAAAGTGATGCAACAAAACATGTTCACTCAGTCTAAACTGACGAGTACCAAGCGACGAGGGGGAATCACTTTGCATACATCAGCAGGACTACTGATAAATGTGAAGGAGTGGATAGAAATGGCCGAATACGAACAAGGCAAGAACATCTGTCATCTAAATTAACAAAATATGGGCTGCAGAAGGAAAAAAAAAACAACATAAAAACCAAGTACCAAACTAAGATTTGACAACGTAAATCACCATGAAGTACCATATCTGCTGGCGTAGGTGATCATGCATCTCCACAACTTACGATCTCGACATCATTTCTGTTGTTGACCTTCTGCCAAACCATTCTCTTAAGCTATCTGGTATCTTTTCTCTTTGCTTCCCTCTATCTCTTCGTCCCTCAGTTTTTTTTCCAGTTGTTACAATATATTCCAGCTGTTCCATTCTCACTGACTGGCCAAAAATAATGATTGTTTCTTCCTAATATTGGATATTGGCTCTCTTTTTGCTTTGTCCCTTTTCTGGACGTTTTCATTACTCTTCTTAGTTGTCCAAGGTATTCTCAACATTCTTCAGTAAAACCATATTTCTACAGCATCCAGTAATTCTCTTATCTGTTGTCCCATTGTCCATGATTCACATTCATTTGTTAAGACTGGCTCTACATAACATTTAATAACTATTTTTCTTGCTTCTATTGTCAAAAATGGATTGCACAGAATCTAACTATTTTTTTTTTTTGGAAAGCTGTTTTTGCCTTGACTATTCTGCATCTCACTTCTGTTGTACATTTACCATCTGATGATAACATTGTTCCCAGATATTTAAATTCATTAAGAATTAAAGAAGTTTAATTCATTAAACAAGTTACACATGCATAAATAACAAGCAATATTTATATATGACAACAACACGTTATCGCTCATTTTAATACGGATCACGCGTGCTTCAATATCACCGAATAACCGAGTTATCTAAATGATAACAGTTATTATCACAAAAGCACACAAGGCCACCGTGACAGTCAGTAACAGATGAGTCATCACTTTTTTTCCATTTTGGAGGCGTAGGTAACTGAGCACACCAACAGCCTAGTGTTATATATTCATTATTCCTTTCTTTGACGCCACAACGTAAGATTCTTCGATATCTCATCATCATGTGCCATACCGGTTGGCGTAGGCGATCCTTCCACAATGTTCTATCTACAGTGCATCGTATCAGTTCTGTCGTTGACTGTTTTCCATGCCATGACACCAAGCTATCTAGTATTTTCTCTCTTTGCCGTCCACGATCTCTCTTTCCTTTTATTTTGCCAGTTGTAACGAAGTCAGACAATCAAGTTAGACAGTCTAGAGGAAACAGTTGATAAATTTTACGACGAGTTAAATGAGGCACTTCATGAATGCAAACCACACGAAAACACCATAGTTATAGGGGATTTTAACGCAAAAGTAGGAAAGGAAAGAGTTGAGGAAGTAGTTGGTCATTTTGGCTTAGGCGAGAGGAATGAAAGAGATGAGAAACTTATTGACTGGGCAAGAACACACAACATGATGTTAGGAAACACCTGATTTAAGCAACATCCAAGACGTCTGTGGACATGGAAATGCCCAAGAGACAACGCACGTAATCAAATTGATTACATAATTATAAGCAATAGGTTTAGAAACAGTCTGGTGTGTGTAAAAACTAGACCTGGGGCAGATTGTAATAGTGATCATGTACCAGTTGTGGGAAAGCTTAGAGTAAAATTAAAAACAACAAAACGAGCCTCAAATAACATCAAGTTAAATTTAGATTTACTCAAATCAGAGAAAAAGCTGCAAGACAAAAATAAAATCACAATTCAGAACCGATACAATGGATACAATTTAATAGAGAAGATACAAAGCATTGATAAACAGTGGGAAATGCTAAAAGAATCAATGCAACAAACATCAAAAGAGTTCATACCACCAGTGAGGACAAATTCCAGAAAGAAATGGATGACAGATGATATTTTGCTGCTAATGGATACAAGAAGAAGAAATAAAGAAAATAAAGATGAGTATAAGTGATTAAATAAAGAAATTGTAATAAAATGCAATGAAGCAAAAGAAGCATGGCTAAAATAGAGATGCAAAGAGATTGAAATGCAACAAAAAGGAGATGCTAAAGCTATATACAAACAAATTTAAGAATTAACCTGAAGAAAAACGAAATCAAAAACTGGATGTTTAAGATCAAAAGAAAGGAGAACTGTTGATTGAACCAGAAAGCATAAGGGAACGATGGACAGAATACATTAAGGATCTTTATAATGATGAACGAACAGAAGTAAATATTAAGGATAATGGAGAAGGACCAGAAATACTCAGAGAAGAAGTGGAAGACGCAATATGAAAGCAGGCAAAGCTCCTGGACCAGATAATATAACTAAAGAAGAGATTGAAGTCATGGGTGATTTTAGAATAGAAATAATAACAAAAATATTGAATGATATCTACAACAGCGGATATATACCAGACGACATGCTCAAATCAATATTCGTAGCCCTACCAAAGAAATCTGGTGCGATTGAATGCGATGATCATCGCACAATAAGCCTTATGAGTCACATGACTAAGATATTACTAAGAATCATCATGCGAAGAGTGCGAAACAAAATCAGTCCAGAAATTAGCGATGAACAGTGTGGTTTTGTTAGAGATAAAGGAACAAGCAATGCCATTTATATCATAAGATCTTTAGTAGAAAGAGCCATAGAGGTGAAAACAGATCTATACCTATGTTTCATAGATTATACCAAAGCGTTTGACAAAAGAAAAGCACCAAGAAATAATCAAAATTTTAGAAAGCATAAACGTAGACAGCAAAGATCTAAGAATAATAAAGAACATATACTGGCAAAAAACAGCGGCCATAAGAACTGGAAACCAATTGGGAATGTTTCAAGAAATAAAACAGGGCGTTAGACAAGGTTGTGTGCTGTCACCAGATTTGTTTAATATTTATAGTGAGATTATTTTAAGAACCATAAGGGGCATGGCATGCCTAGAATAACAATTGGAGGTCGTAATATAATAATCTAAGGTATGCTGATGATACAGTCTTAATCGCTAAGAGTGAAAATAAGTTACAAGAAATGTTAGACATTATAGCGAAAACATGCAAAAATAAAGGCTCAGCCTTAATAGCAAAAAGACAGATGTAATGGTAACAACAAAGAAAAAGACATCACCTCAGTGCAGAATAAAGACAAGTGGAACAATATTAAAATAGGTAAATGAATTTAAATATTTGGGAACTTTGTTAACCTCAGACGGATTATGTACAAAAGAGGTGAAATGCAGAATGGCTCATGCAAAAGCAGCTTTCCGGAAAATGTGGAAGATAATATGCAATCCATTTTTAACAATATAAACAAGAAAAAGAGTTCTTAAATGTTATGTAGAGTCAGTCTTAACATATGGATGTGAATCATGGACAATAGGACAACAAACAAGAAAACCACTGGAGTCGGTAGAAATGTTGTTTTACAGAAGAATGTTGAGAATACCATGAACAGCTAAGAAGAGTAATGAAAACGTTATGAAAGAGGTCAAAGCAAAAAGAGAGTTAATGTCCAATATTAGGAAGAAACAATCATCATTTTTTGGCCATGTAATGAAAAGAGAACAACTAGAATATATTCTAACAACTGGGAAAATTGAAGGACGAAGAGATAGAGGAAAGCAAATAGAAAAATACTAGACAGCTTAAGAGAATGGCTTGGCAGAAGGTCAATAACGGTATTCGG
Source organism: Megaustenia siamemsis (assembly GCA_032433765.1). Lineage (NCBI taxonomy): Eukaryota > Metazoa > Mollusca > Gastropoda > Stylommatophora > Ariophantidae > Megaustenia > Megaustenia siamemsis. The sequence goes on along the minus strand of JAVIAB010000108.1, from coordinate 24,894,993 downwards.
AAATACCTTGCTGAAGTTGGATGCCATGGGCCTAAATGCTGTTAACGACATCACAATACATCTACGATCATTTAATATCCTTTAAAGGGCGGACGGTGAAGTTAGTAGCAGTTGGACGAATGAAGCAAACGAAGATGATGAAGAGAGGAATGAATATTACAGCTTCTGGAAGTGGAGGCTTAACTTCGTCAATAACAATGAACGTTCATACGTCATAACGTAAATCTCATCAAATCAAATCAAAATGGCTTAAGTGTGTATATTATATTGAGCTTTTACAGTTATTAAAATCGTAATTAAAGTGTATCAGTGAATAATTAGTATTGAGGACAGTAATAGGGGATTTATTCTTGTGCTAACATTCTTCTTCTTCAGAATTAGTTAGAAGTGATGTTTTACGTCCTTCGACCCAAAATATTCAGCGCGGAATTTTGGGGGACCGGACTGCCTTCTCTACACGCTTGACCAGACTGGGTATTCTACTCCATACGATAAGGTGGAGATATTGATCTGGATCAACTGTTGCCACTGTTTGGCACCGTCAGCTAGGAGTTGCCGACAAATTTCATTATTTTGCGACTTGGCTCTCGCCAGAATTCAACTTTGTGACCTCGCGTAAAGCAGCAGCGAACAGATGGGAATTGAGAACGTGGTTTGCAGTCATCAGGAGACAAATAATAATATATGGATATTATTATAGAGGGACACTTACGAGGCGATAATTAGCAAATCAATTCAGAGGAAGAGGTATGTTTACAGTACTCGGAAAAAAAGACAAATAATCAACAACAGAAAAATAACAAAGAACAATATATGGACCGAAGCAGGACCGAAGCAGGATCGAACCCGTACTAGTTGGCTGAGTGGCAGTGTTCCCTAGCGTTTGGCTTTTCGTGGCAAGGCGCTGTGCCACTGAGTACGGGTTCGATCCTGCTTCGGTCCTGCTTCGGTTCTTTGTTTATTTTTTCTGTTGATAATTTGTCATTTTTTTCGAGTGTATACATCCCTCTTCCTCTGAATTGATTTGCAGTCATCATCTTGTCCTAACAACCATATGGGTTGCGGGATAGAAGAGACTAACTAAAGAGGAGTCTCAGTGAAAGAGCTGAGGAGAAATTAGAAATTGTGCGTGTGAGAATTACTTCGATTTTGTGCGTTTGTGTGTATGTGTTTCTAGTGTAAGCTAAAGGACCGGACGTAAGTGGGCGTAGAAGTGTTGCATTGTGGTTAGCAGCAAAGCTGTAATATTTGCGCATTTCGGCCCATCACATTCGACTTCAGCATACCAGTTTTGATTGCCCGGTTGCATTCTCTTAGATACCAGCTATTTTAGCCAGTCTGGTTTAGTCAGTCTTCAGGAGCATCACTGGGAGATGGAGCATAGTTTTTTTTTTTTTTTATTATTTTACAAAATTGTTGTTATTATTATTTTTTTGTGTGTGTGTTCGACAGCTTTTGGCAAAGTCAACAGAGACTAGGAACTGAAATTTCCGAGTTAATCCGTTTTTCCCTGGCAGCCATGTGAACAGGAGTTCCTCGCCGCACAGGCAGATAACTTCGAGTACATATTTTTTTTCCGTCGATGAATAATTGACGTTTAAAGCCGAGCCTCGCTGCTGAGAAGGGGTTGTTGCCGCATAGAGAAATCACACATAAAAATCCCAACTGGTGCAGCCGGAATGTGAACTCACAACCTCTCTGTGTCGAGACCGGCGTCTTGCCTCGAGACCAGCCAGTCACCGGTGTAAGGTATAAATCAGCTCTGTTGTTGGAGGCAAAGTCGCCTCCCAGCAACAGAGCTGCAAGTTGTCTGCAACCTACAGCTGATAGCTTGCGACAGGATCGGTGAACCAGAACCACCCAGACCCTACTCCACGTCTCCGTGCTGCCTCCACTAACAGACTAACCTGTCTAGTCTGGCCAAGCGAGTAGGGATCGAAGAGGGAAGACAACCCGGTACTCAAAAATAACGTGCTGAAGTCGGATATGTTAGACCGAAAGGCGTAAATATAAGTTTTACTGCAAACCACAACACAACGCAGACACACCCACTTAACGTCCTTTTAAGGGCGGATGATGAAGAGGTGTATTCCTTTAGTTATCGGGTGAACGCAAGCCAGCTCTGTCGTTCACTGATATTCTCGCAAAAGCTGGGAACCACTCGACTACAGGATATGGGTATTACGTTCCACTGCAATCGGGTTTAAATTAAAGCGAAACTACCCGAGATAAATCCAAGTTTTTATTTGGTCACGGCAGAAACTATGTCATTCTGGTTATCACTGGATGGGCTTAACCTCTACAAACTCGCGGAAACTGAAAGGTCAAAGTTGCTCGTTGAATATCAACACTAATACAGTCCTGGTGGCTGTTATCATTTGGTGTCTAGCCATGTTATATTATGGCATGTCATGTCATATTTGTTATGCTATTCTATGCTATTCCAATCTGTGACATGCAATGTTATGTTATATTATGTTATGTTATATCCCAAGCATCATCGCTGCACTCCGCCGACGTCCATAGATATTGCAATCTTCTCTTCTCGAAATACTGGGATAAAGTTAAGGTAAGGTAAGAGACTTGAATCGACGTCTTAGCACGCCATTTTCCACCCGTAGTGCTCGGCTGCCAAATAGTTCTCATCTTGTTGAAAAAAATGCATTATATACACATGTTGGGAGCGCAGCGCGGTGACCCCCTCACTTCATCTTGTGAAGAATAGGATGACGAACAAGATAAAAGAGAGGGCACAAATTCGAATGTATAGCAGAGAAAATAGTAGGACAGGGAATTGCACACTAAAGGATGAAAGAAAGGGAAGAGACAAGTTAAGCACAGAAGTATACTGAATAAGAAATGACGAAATAGGAAGTTATGACGGAATTGGGTATGACGTGGGGGATAGAGACGGTTGCAATGAAACAACATAGAAAAGTTAGTCAGAGGTCGGCAGCCGTGATGAACGGACGTGTAAATGAGAATGCATTGTAGACAATAGGTGACAATGCAAGTATACGCAAGGAACCCTGCAGAGAGATGGATAGTTAGTTGGAAACCTGGTAGTCAATAGAAGACATTAAAAGTATATGCAAGGAAACCTGCAGAGTAGAATATGAGTTAGGGATAGGCCGGTAGATAGGAATAGATAGAATAGGATGGTGCGTTCGATGGGAACATACCAAAGTAGGATAACGGCCACGATGATGTTAGAATATATTAGTTGTAGGGATGAAAGCTAGGAAATGGAAAAGAATAGATTAGTAGTAGGGAAGAGAGAATGAAATAAAAGAGAATAGATATTGTTAATAGCAATGATTGTGAGTTGTCATTGTAAATGAAACAAATTGAAGGAAAAGGAATGAAATAAAGAAAAGGGCTGCCAATGTGTAAGAGTCAGAGTTATGTATCAAAATAAAACATCATTCTTATGCGAGTGGAACATTCATCGGATGATGAAACAGATAAAAGAGAGGGCAAACTAGACACATGATGGGGGCGCAGTGCGGTGACCCCCTTACTTCATCTTGTGAAGAATAGGATGACGAACAAGATAAAAGAGAGGGCACAGGGCACAGTAAACAAAGAAAAATCATTGGGCACAGTAAACAAAGAAAACTCATTGGACACAGAAAACAAAGAAAAATAATTGGGCACAGTAAACAAAGACAAATCGTTGGGCACAGTAAACAAAGACAAATCATTGGACACAGTAAACAAAGAAAAATATTGGGCACAGTAAACAAAGACAAATCATTGGGCACAGTTAACAAAGAAAAACAGTTGGACACAATAAACAAAGAAAAATCATTGGGCACAGTAAACAAAGAAAAATCATTGGGCACAGGAAACAAAGAAAAATCATTGGGTACAGTAAACAAAGAAAAATCGTTGGGCACAGTAAAAAACAAAACATGACAGACGTTAAGAACATACGGAGTAAGTCAACATCTAAACAATTTGACTAAAAGTTGCAATAACAACAGAAGCTCCACAGTCAGAACAACAAGTTTGATAGCAACAGAGCTGGCAGTTATCAACGACTCACAGCTGATGGCTTGCGCCAGGATCGGTGAACCAGAACCACCCTGACCATACTCTACCTCTTCGCTGTGCCTCTAGAAACATACTAACCAGTCTAGACTAGCCAAGCGATTAAGGGTCAAAGAAGGAAGGCAGCCCGGTACGTAAAAATATCGTGTTGAAGTCGGAAATGTTAGGCCGAAAGACGCAACTATCACCACAACACATATTCGCTCACTTAGCGTCTTTTTAAGGACATATGACGAATAGGTCAATTATTTCATTTAATAGTCATCGGATGAACGCCGGAAAGAAAAAGATAAAGATATGACTTTGAAATTAGAGCATGAGTGAAAATACTATTCAGTGGCGTAACGTAGGTTGTCAAGGACTTGGGCAGCCAAGGATGTGAGTTGATAGTGCCCGGGGAAAGGCAAGTTTTGCCTTCCTAACCTAGTTTTTTTTTTTAATCTACCACTAACACCATCAGATTAAATAAAAAAAAAATGTAATCTGCCATTACCACCATCAAATGTCTGAGGAAAATACTTGGTATAGCGTGGAACGAATTCAAAACAAACGAGGAAATTAGAGAAATCGCCAATCAACCACTAATATCTTCAGTAATAAAGAAAAGACGATGGCCATATGTTGGACATGTAATGAAAAGAGATAATAACCGAATAGCAAAGCAAGCCCTCATGTGTGAAACAACAGGTAAGAGGAAAAGAGGCCGGCCCAGAGAGACACTGAGAAGAACATTGATGAGAGAGGCAAGATCAGCAGGAATCGGCTCCCTCAATGAGATAGAGCTGCTTGTACAGAACAGAGACAAATGGCGAGATTTGATCAAATATATTTAAAAGAATTAAAAACTGCTAGAGCAAAAATTCTGATAAGAGAAGGAGTATCTTGGTCTACGCCCTATGGGCCGGCTACGACTCGAAAGGTAAATAGAATAGAACTACCACCATCACTACTACTACTACCACCACCACTACTACTGTTACTACCACCACCACCACAACGACTAATATAAAACCACCGCCACTTCTACTGCTATTACTAGCACCACTACCACTACCACCACTACTACTACTTCTACCACCACCACTACTACAACTACTACTATTTTCTTTCTTCTTTTCTGTTCAAAGCCCCCTTCCCGTTTCCTTATCCCCTAACTGAACGCCACTTTGACTGTCCTCCGCATTACAAATTGTTTACATAAACTACTTACATAGACCCACCAGAAACGGACGAGGTTAATGAGCTCCTATTAGCAGACAATCAGGCCCTGCCTGACACATGAAATAATAGAAAGTTTCATAATAATTACAGCGGCTTAACACACAGACATACAATTCAACATGAAAATCAACATCAATAAAACAGAATTAAAGAATTCTTTAAACGAAAAACAAAATACCAATACAACGAAAGAGATATACAAATAAATCAGATGGAGGAGATAAAATACTTAGATCTAGTGACATACAATAACACACATACAGTAGAAATATTAATTCCTCCCTCCCCCATGCATCAGGTGACGATATATAAGCAAGATGAAAATCATATAAGCAAGGTGAAAATCATATAAGTAAGGTGAAAATCATATAAGCAAGATGAAAATCATATAAGTAAGGTGAAAATCATATAAGTAAGGTGAAAATCATATAAGTAAGGTGAAAATCATATAAGTAAGGTGAAAATCATATAAGCAAGATGAAAATCATATAAGTAAGGTAAAAATCATATAAGCAAGATGAAAATCATATAAGTAAGATGAAAATCATATAAGCAAGATGAAAATCATATAAGCAAGATGAAAATCATATAAGCAAGATGAAAATCATATAAGTAAGATGAAAATCATATAAGCAAGATGAAAATCATATAAGTAAGGTGAAAATCATATAAGCAAGATGAAAATCATATAAGTAAGATGAAAATCATATAAGTAAGATTAAAATCATATAAGTAAGATGAAAATCATATAAGCAAGATGAAAATCATATAAGTAAGATGAAAATCATATAAGCAAGGTGAAAAGCATATAAGTAAGATGAAAATCATATAAGCAAGGTGAAAAGCATATAAGTAAGATGAAAATCATATAAGCAAGATGAAAATCATATAAGTAAGATGAAAATCATATAAGCAAGGTGAAAAGCATATAAGCAAGGTGAGAATCATATAAGCAAGATGAAAATCATATAAGCAAGGTGAAAATCAATCTATGCAACGACGACTTCCGTTTCTAAGATGGCGGATCTACTCCACGTTCTCGCGATCGCTGCAAAAAGTGCATTCGATGCCTGATTAATTTCAGTTCTCCATCGCACTCCTATGCGTTAAAGTCAAGATAATGATCTACTTATTAAATCTGCGCTGATAAAACAATGTCGTACGCCGGCGTTATTACATTTTCGACAAATCAAGTGTTGTGAATGCGACCTTCCATCGTCTAGGTTTGTTCTGCGCTTTACGTCACATTGGTGCTGTTCATGACCGTTGTTAGATTTGCTTGACGCAAGTTATTTCCATGTTACTTATTAATGTGAAATGCTTCATCAGCCGCCGTTTTATCTCTTTAGGGAATTTGCACCGTGTTCTGTTCGTCGTAGGCTACATTCACTAGAGTAATCAAGAATTTAAAGGGCGCGTCATTGCTGTGCTTGCGCCATTTTTATGTGTGCATTTGGAGTCAACAACGATGGCATAACATCATCAAGCGCTATACATTTTTAAAGAAATATGACGATCATCACTTTCGGGAGGGCGTGAACTTCTGGTATATGGTGGATAGGCGGCAGGAACCATTGCAGGCTATGCATGAAAAATGTTCCTTGTTGCAGTTTCCTCATATTCCAACTACATGGGGGACTGGTTGGTCTCGAGGCAGGACGCCGACCTCGGGACAGAGAAGTTGTGGGTTCAAATCTCGGCTCCACTGGTTAGGATTTTTATTTATGATTTCTTTCTACGGCAACCACCCCTAGTCTCAGCAGCGAGGTCCGGCTTGAAACATCAATTACTCATCGACGGAAAAAATATGTGTACCTCCGAAGTCGGAGTTATCTGCTTGTGCGACGAGGGACCCCTGTGCACACGGCTGCCAGGGAAAAATGGATTAACACACAAAATTCAGTTCATAGTTTCTAGGGACTTCGTCAGAGTTGAAAGCTGGCGAACTCAACAACAACAACAACAACAACAAATCTATGCAACAATTGCATGATTTTTCTTTGTTATCTCGTTATTTGCGTATCATCATCATTGCACTCCGAACATGTCCATAGGTGCTCAGATCTACTCCTCAGCATGTCTCGCAGTGTCCAGCGACTGACGACTCCAGTTCTGTGTTGGTTGATAAGTCTTCTTATACGCCCACTAAGTTTCTCGTTTCTGGATGTGTCCATCTTAACTTATAGCTCTTTTATCCTCTGCCCTTCCCACATCTCGAAGGACATTGATGATGTCAACCCAATCCATTGGTTGACCGTCTTCAACGACAGTCCAGTTAACCAATCTGTCCGCTCTTTCATTTCCCCGTACTCCCACATGTCCTGGGACATAGACAAAGGTGACCCTATGTATTTTTGACTTTTTCAGTGACTCTACCCATTGCATGAGTACAGAGCCAGCCTCCACATTTTCTTTTCAATCAAGCTCAACGAATCACTCTGTATGCAGGCGTGGGTGTAGTCTTGTGACTTGAATGCCCAAGTCGCTGTCATTACCTCTATCGTCATGCTACTCGTGGTCATAACGTATGCACCACTGTCTTCCTTGACCATTCTGCCTGCCGAGCGTGCTGTAAATGCTCATGCACCCCTGTATTACAGATCCGTGTGTATAGATGACTGCATCTTTCTCATCGGTGTTATCGCAGATGAGACCGTTGACCCCCGCATCGACCATCTGCACTGGCGCACGCTAAAGAACACTTGACAGTTAAAAGTTTAAAAGAGCATGGCAAAAATGGCCGCTGCCCGGGCAAAAATAGTTCAGCAAATCTACCCATGCCAAAAGCTGATGCTTCTGGCATGCGCAGATACGACGTAAACTAGCGGCACAGCGCACCAACGCCCTTTTAACGGGTGACAAGAAAGAAAAAGAACAAGAAATAATGGCTTTGAGTCTGAGATAAGGAGAACAGATTCTTGTGTTCAAATTGAAACAATTGGTGAAAAGGAATAAATTATTGTAGTTATAATGGCAGTTCTACAAGTATTCCTTCCCTCCTACCCCCCCCCCTCTCTCTCTATCGCTCTATCTGTCTATTCATCCATCTATTTGTTAACCGACCCACACACCAACCCATCCATACATCCACCTACATGTTCCTCTATACATTTATTGGTCTGTCCATCCATGTGTCTGTCTGTCAATCTATATCTGCCAATCTCTATCTTTCCCCAAAGGTTTTCTCCAGAATTTAACCAAGCTGAGGTTGATGAATCTGTGGTTGGCGGATCTGTGGTTCCTGAATCTGGTGAAGCTGTGGTTGGTGAATCTGTGGTTGCTGAATCTGGTGAAGCTGTGGTTGGTGAATCTGCTGAAGCTATTATTGGTGAATCTGGTGAAGCTGTGGTTGGTGAATCTGGTGAAGCTGTGGTTGGTGAATCTGGTGAAGCTCTAGTTCGTGAATCTGGTGAAGCTGTGGTTGGTAAATCTGGTAAAGCTGTGGTTGGTGAATCTGGTGAAGCTGTGGTTGGTGAAACTGGTGAATCTGTGGTTGGTGAATCTGGTGAAGCTGTGGTTGGTGAATCTGGTGAAGCTCTAGTTCGTGAATCTGGTAAAGCTGTGGTTGGTGAATCTGGTGAAGCTGTGGTTCGTGAATCTGATGAAGCTGTTGTTGGTCAATCTGACGAAGTTGTGGTTGGTGAATCTGGTGAAGCTGTGGTTCGTGAATCTGGTGAATCTGTGGTTGGTGAATCTGGTGAAGCTGTGGTTGGTGAATCTGGTGAAGCTCTAGTTCGTGAATCTGGTGAAGCTGTGGTTGGTAAATCTGGTAAAGCTGTGGTTGGTGAATCTGGTGAAGCTGTGGTTGGTGAAACTGGTGAAGCTGTGGTTGGTGAAACTGGTGAAGCTGTGGTTGGTGAAACTGGTGAAGCTGTAGTTGGTGAATCTGGTAAAGCTGTAGTTGGTGAAACTGGTGAAGCTGTGGTTGGTGAATCTGGTGAAGCTGTGGTTGGTGAATCTGACGAAGTTGTGGTTGGTGAATCTGGTGAAGCTGTGGTTGGTGAATCTGGTGAAGTTATGGTTGGTGAATCTGGTGAAGCTGTGGTTGGTGAATCTGACGAACTTGTGGTTGGTGAATCTGGTGAAGCTGTGGTTCGTGAATCTGGTGAAGCTGTGGTTGGTCAATCTGATGAAGTTGTGGTTGGTGAATCTGGTGAAGCTGTGGTTGGTGAATCTGGTGAAGCTGTGGTTCGTGAATCTGGTGAAGCTGTGGTTGGTTAATCTGACGAACTTGTGATTGGTGAATCTGGTGAAGCTGCGGTTGGTGAATCTGGTGAAGCTGTGGTTGGTGAATCTGGTGAAGCTGTGGTTGGTGAATCTGATGAAGTTTTGGTTGGTGAATCTGGTGAAGCTGTGGTTGGTGAATCTGGTGAAGCTGTGGTTGGTGAATCTGGTGAAGCTGTGGTTGGTGACTCTGGTGAAGCTGCGTTTGGTGAATCTGGTGAAGCTGTGGTTTTGTTATCGATTCTCACACAGTAATAACTTGACATTACCATCATCAAAAACACCGCATCTCTTTTCAAAGAATATAGATTACCAACAAACGTAATTAAAGGACACATTAATGGACTCTACGTAATTAATGCACACATTAATGGACATTACGTAATTAATGGACACATTAATGGACGTTACGTAATTAATGGGCAAATTAATGGACTTTACGTAATCAATGAATAAATTAATGGACTTCACGTAATTAATGGACAAATTAATGGACTTCACGTAATTAATGGACAAATTAATTAACTTTACGTAATTAATGTTGGAATTTGTGTCGTCCATTAATTACGTTAAGCTTTAACCATACCAGCTCAGTGGTTAGTGAACTGGACTACAAAGGAGGACAAGAGGCAGGGTTCGATTCCAATCGACGTCTTTCGGTTTCACCCAGCCTTAAATGGGTACCGGATTTTTTTCTGGGAAAGTAAAGCGGCACGGGTGTAATACCGACCACAATACCCCAAAAATAATGTGCTGAAGGTCTGTAAAATTTATGATCACTAACACCATATTCCCTATACGCCACTTGGCTTGACGGGGGCTCCTTACTTTTTACTTTACTTTAACTATACCATTTTTTTCATTTCTTCTATATCTACAACTGTTTGCGAATTCTGATGTTTGTTGTTGGCTTCTTGCAAAACCATTTACTAAAACTGTTTAATTTCTTTTTTTTTTTTTTTTGGAGGGGACGGGGAAGGTTTGATTTTGGGGGGGAGGGGGGTGTCAGGTTTGTTTTTATTTAAAGAGAACAGGAGAAATCAGCCCCATGTCTGGAGGACTGGTTGGTCTCGAGGCAAGACGCCGGCCTCGAGAAGGAGAGGTTGTGGGTTCAAATCCCGGCTACACCGGTTGGGATTTTTATTTATGATTTCTCTCTGTGGCAACCACCCCTGGTCTCAGCAGCGAGGCCCGGCTTGAAACGTCAATTACTCATCGACGGAAAAAATATGAGTACCTCCGAAGACGGAGTTATCTGCCTGTGCGGCGAGGGACCCCTGTGCACACGGCTGTCAGGGAAAAATGGATTAACACGCAAAATTTCAGTTCCTAGTCTCTAGGGGGACTTCGTCAGAGGTCAAAGCTGGCGAACGAAGAAAAAAAAAAAAGAAAAGAAAAAGCCCCATGTCTAACTCTCCAGAACCAGAACCTCCGTAATTTTTTTTATACAGTGTGAGCCAGACTTGGGGAATCTTGCGAAGGATAGTTACGGAGCCTGAAAAATTTGTGACTTTTTTTTAAGCTATTAAAAGCACATCGGAAGGCGCTAACTGCTTTGTCGACCTGTCGAAGAAGGAGAGGGATCACAGGGCAAGCAGTTGCATCTTTTCTATTGGATAACGCAAGCACGTGATATAATGTTATGTTATCTAATTCATAATCTAGTTCATGAGCACAGCGATAACTCATGCAACATTTACATTTCCAATGGAAATCCATTGCGTTATATGCCGAGCATATGTTACTGATTTGGATAACGAAGTGACGTAAAGTTATTATCTAAGGGTGAGGAGTAGAATAGGTGGGGAATGTGAGGTGGATCAATTTAGATCAATTTATCGTGAAAACAAATATGAATGTATTTATGGCACAGGACACAGCCAAACATTTTCTACAATCATGCCCACAATATGATGAACAGACTCTTGTGACTATCATCGGTATCACGTCGAGACAAGCTGAATGGTGATGTCTTGAGCTGCCGGATTCTTTCTTCGAACTTATGAATGTTGACATCAGAGGTATACGTAACCGAATAAGAAGAAAAAAAGAAGGAATTGGAGGAGGAGAAGAAGATGATGAGGAAGAAGAAACTTTACGGCATTGTCACATTACTAGGGTCTGCCTGGAGGATCGATCGTCGATGGGATATTGTGACAACTGGACAAGTTGAGGAAAGAGGAAAAGTACATTATCTTTATTGCATTTATTCCATTTCTGGGTTCACCGAATAGCTAGGGTAGAAGCTTTGAAGAACTGGAGAATAAAGGATGCTTGTACAGTTCAGTCGCCATGAGGTTTTTGGATCATTCTTTTCATTTCACTCACAACTTTAAAAAAATATCTTTACCCTACTGAGATTCGAACCTGCGTTCTCCATGTTTGGAGCACGTCAAGTTGGGGGCCTCGGTAGCCTAGTTGGGAAAACCACTCGACTGGACTACCAACGTTCGGACAACCCGTGTTCGATTCCCGCTGGGAGCAGTGTGAATTGTACTCGTGGTTGGGAAAAAAAAATACCCCCACGGTCGACCCAGCCGTTGACAGAAATGGGTACCAGGGTATTACCGTGGGAAGATGAGGAATGTCGCCTCGCATCGCGAGTTTCGATGCTTGAAGCGACACTGTCCAGAAGTCTCCGAACATTTCTGGATAGGCAACCGAGCACATATGGGTGGAAATTCGCGTGCTAAGACGCCGGTTCAAGTCTCGTACTTTACCTTTACCTTTACGTCAAGTTAC